>JAVRKA010001289.1:0-17211 GCA_034508555.1 Venustoraphidia nigricollis
AGTTTCCGATAGGCATTTCAAAAATAGGTGTCGATAGGCATTTCAGATATAGGTGTCGATAGGCATTTCAGATATAGGTGTCGATAGGCATTTCAGATATAGGTGTCGATAGGCATTTCAGATATAGGTGTCGATAGGCATTTCAGATATAGGTGTCGATAGGCATTTCAGATATAGGTGTCGATAGGCATTTAAGATATAGGTGTCGATAGGCATTTCAGATATTGGTGCCGATAGGCATTTCAGATATAGTTGCCGATTGGCATTTTAAAAATAGGTGCCGATAGGCATTTCAGATATAGAAGCCGATAGGCATTTCAAATATAGGTGCCGATAGGCATTCCAGATATGGTTGCCGATAGGCATTTCAAATATAGGTGCTGATAGGCATTTCAGATGTAGTTTCCGATAGGCATTTCAAAAATAGGTGTCGATAGGCATTTCAGATATAGGTGTCGATAGGCATTTCAGATATAGGTGTCGATAGGCATTTCAGATATAGGTGTCGATAGGCATTTCAGATATAGGTGTCGATAGGCATTTCAGATATAGGTGTCGATAGGCATTTCAGATATAGGTGTCGATAGGCATTTCAGATATAGGTGTCGATAGGCATTTCAGATATAGGTGCCGATAGGCATTTCAGATATAGTTGCCGATTGGCATTTTAAAAATAGGTGCCTATAGGAATTTCAGATATAGAAGCCGATAGGCATTTCAAATATAGGTGACAATAGGCATTCCAGATATGGTTGCCGATAGGCATTTCAAATATAGGTGCTGATAGGCATTTCAGATGTAGTTTCCGATAACAATTTCAAAAATAGGTGTCGATAGGCATTTCAGATATAGGTGTCGATAGGCATTTCAGATATAGGTGTCGATAGGCATTTCAGATATAGGTGTCGATAGGCATTTCAGATATAGGTGTCGATAGGCATTTCAGATATAGGTGTCGATAGGCATTTCAGATATAGTTGCCGATTGGCATTTTAAAAATAGGTGCCGATAGGCATTTCAGATATAGAAGCCGATAGGCATTTCAAATATAGGTGCCGATAGGCATTCCAGATATGGTTGCCGATAGGCATTTCAAATATAGGTGCTGATAGGCATTTCAGATGTAGTTTCCGATAGGCATTTCAAAAATAGGTGTCGATAGGCATTTCAGATATAGGTGTCGATAGGCATTTCAGATATAGGTGTCGATAGGCATTTCAGATATAGGTGTCGATAGGCATTTCAGATATAGGTGTCGATAGGCATTTCAGATATAGGTGTCGATAGGCATTTCAGATATAGGTGTCGATAGGCATTTCAGATATAGGTGCCGATAGCCATTTCAGATATAGTTGCCGATTGGCATTTTAAAAATAGGTGCCGATAGGCATTTCAGATATAGAAGCCGATAGGCATTTCAAATATAGGTGCCGATAGGCATTCCAGATATGGTTGCCGATAGGCATTTCAAATATAGGTGCTGATAGGCATTTCAGATGTAGTTTCCGATAGGCATTTCAAAAATAGGTGTCGATAGGCATTTCAGATATAGGTGTCGATAGGCATTTCAGATATAGGTGTCGATAGGCATTTCAGATATAGGTGTCGATAGGCATTTCAGATATAGGTGCCGATAGGCATTTCAGAAATAGTTGCCTATTGGCATCTTAAAAATAGGTGCCGATAGGCATTTCAGATATAGAAGCCGATAGGCATTTCAAATATAGGTGCCGATAGGCATTCCAGATATGGTTGCCGATAGGCATTTCAAATATAGGTGCTGATAGGCATTTCAGATGTAGTTTCCGATAGGCATTTCAAAAATAGGTGTCGATAGGCATTTCAGATATAGGTGTCGATAGGCATTTCAGATATAGGTGTCGATAGGCATTTCAGATATAGGTGTCGATAGGCATTTTAGATATAGGTGTCGATAGGCATTTCAGATATAGGTGTCGATAGGCATTTCAGATATAGGTGTCGATAGGCATTTCAGATATAGGTGTCGATAGGCATTTCAGATATAGGTGCCGATAGGCATTTCAGATATAGTTGCCGATTGGCATTTTAAAAATAGGTGCCGATAGGCATTTCAGATATAGAAGCCGATAGGCATTTCAAATATAGGTGCCGATAGGCATTCCAGATATGGTTGCCGATAGGCATTTCAAATATAGGTGCTGATAGGCATTTCAGATGTAGTTTCCGATAGGCATTTCAAAAATAGGTGTCGATAGGCATTTTAGATATAGGTGTCGATAGGCATTTCAGATATAGGTGTCGATAGGCATTTCAGATATAGGTGTCGATAGGCATTTTAGATATAGGTGTCGATAGGCATTTCAGATATAGGTGTCGATAGGCATTTCAGATATAAGTGTCGATAGGCATTTCAGATATAGGTGTCGATAGGCATTTCAGATATAGGTGTCGATAGGCATTTCAGATATAGGTGCCGATAGGCATTTCAGATATAGTTGCCGATTGGCATTTTTTAAATAGGTGCCAATAGGCATTTCAGATATAGAAGCCGATAGGCATTTCAAATATAGGTGCCGATAGGCATTCCAGATATGGTTGCCGATAGGCATTTCAAATATAGGTGCTGATAGGCATTTCAGATGTAGTTTCCCATAGGCATTTCAAAAATAGGTGTCGATAGGCATTTCAGATATAGGTGTCGATAGGCATTTCAGATATAGGTGTCGATAGGCATTTCAGATATAGGTGTCGATAGGCATTTCAGATATAGGTGTCGATAGGCATTTCAGATATAGGTGTCGATAGGCATTTCAGATATAGGTGTCGATAGGCATTTCAGATATAGGTGTCGATAGGCATTTCAGATATAGGTTCCGATAGGCATTTCAGATATAGTTGCCGATTGGCATTTTAAAAATAGGTGCCGATAGGCATTTCAGATATAGAAGCCGATAGGCATTTCAAATATAGGTGCCGATAGGCATTCCAGATATGGTTGCCGATAGGCATTTAAAATATAGGTGCTGATAGGCATTTCAGATGTAGTTTCCGATAGGCATTTCAAAAATAGGTGTCGATAGGCATTTCAGATATAGGTGTCGATAGGCATTTCAGATATAGGTGTCGATAGGCATTTCAGATATAGGTGTCGATAGGCATTTCAGATATAGGTGCCGATAGGCATTTCAGATATAGTTGCCGATTGGCATTTTAAAAATAGGTGCCGATAGGCATTTCAGATATAGAAGCCGATAGGCATTTCAAATATAGGTGCCGATAGGCATTCCAGATATGGTTGCCGATAGGCATTTAGAATATAGGTGCTGATAGGCATTTCAGATGTAGTTTCCGATAGGCATTTCAAAAACAGGTGTCGATAGGCATTTCAGATATAGGTGTCGATAGGCATTTCAGATATAGGTGTCGATAGGCATTTCAGATATAGGTGCCGATAGGCATTTCAGATATAGTTGCCGATTGCATTTTAAAAATAGGTGCCGATAGGCATTTCAGATATAGAAGCCGATAGGCAATTTCAAATATAGGTGCCGATAGGCATTCCAGATATGGTTGCCGATAGGCATTTCAAATATAGGTGCTGATAGGCATTTCAGATGTAGTTTCCGATAGGCATTTCAAAAATATGTGTCGATAGGCATTTCAGATATAGGTGTCGATAGGCATTTCAGATATAGGTGTCGATAGGCATTTCAGATATAGGTGTCGATACGCATTTCAGATATAGGTGTCGATAGGCATTTCAGATATAGGTGTCGATAGGCATTTCAGATATAGGTGTCGATAGGCATTTCAGATATAGGTGTCGATAGGCATTTCAGATATAGGTGCCGATAGGCATTTCAGATATAGTTGCCGATTAGCATTTTAAAAATAGGTGCCGATAGGCATTTCAGATATAGAAGCCGATAGGCATTTCAAATATAGGTGCCGATAGGCATTCCAGATATGGTTGCCGATAGGCATTTCAAATATAGGTGCTGATAGGCATTTCAGATGTAGTTTCCGATAGGCATTTCAAAAATAGGTGTCGATAGGCATTTCAGATATAGGTGTCGATAGGCATTTCAGATATAGGTGTCGATAGGCATTTCAGATATAGGTGTCGATAGGCATTTCAGATATAGGTGTCGATAGGCATTTCAGATATAGGTGTCGATAGGCATTTCAGATATATGTGTCGATAGGCATTTAAGATATAGGTGTCGATAGGCATTTCAGATATAGGTGCCGATAGGCATTTCAGATATAGTTGCCGATTGGCATTTTAAAAATAGGTGCCGATAGGCATTTCAGATATAGAAGCCGATAGGCATTTCAAATATAGGTGCCGATAGGCATTCCAGATATGGTTGCCGATAGGCATTTCAAATATAGGTGCTGATAGGCATTTCAGATGTAGTTTCCGATAGGCATTTCAAAAATAGGTGTCGATAGGCATTTCAGATATAGGTGTCGATAGGCATTTCAGATATAGGTGTCGATAGGCATTTCAGATATAGGTGTCGATAGGCATTTCAGATATAGGTGTCGATAGGCATTTCAGATATAGGTGTCGATAGGCATTTCAGATATAGGTGTCGATAGGCATTTCAGATATAGGTGTCGATAGGCATTTCAGATATAGGTGTCGATAGGCATTTCAGATATAGGTGCCGATAGGCATTTCAGATATAGTTGCCGATTGGCATTTTAAAAATAGGTGCCGATAGGAATTTCAGATATAGAAGCCGATAGGCATTTCAAATATAGGTGACAATAGGCATTCCAGATATGGTTGCCGATAGGCATTTCAAATATAGGTGCTGATAGGCATTTCAGATGTAGTTTCCGATAACAATTTCAAAAATAGGTGTCGATAGGCATTTCAGATATAGGTGTCGATAGGCATTTCAGATATAGGTGTCGATAGGCATTTCAGATATAGGTGTCGATAGGCATTTCAGATATAGGTGTCGATAGGCATTTCAGATATAGGTGCCGATAGGCATTTCAGATATAGTTGCCGATTGGCATTTTAAAAATAGGTGCCGATAGGCATTTCAGATATAGAAGCCGATAGGCATCTCAAATATAGGTGCCGATAGGCATTCCAGATATGGTTGCCGATAGGCATTTCAAATATAGGTGCTGATAGGCATTTCAGATGTAGTTTCCGATAGGCATTTCAAAAATAGGTGTCGATAGGCATTTCAGATATAGGTGTCGATAGGCATTTCAGATATAGGTGTCGATAGGCATTTCAGATATAGGTGTCGATAGGCATTTCAGATATAGGTGTCGATAGGCATTTCAGATATAGGTGTCGATAGGCATTTCAGATATAGGTGTCGATAGGCATTTCAGATATAGGTGCCGATAGGCATTTCAGATATAGTTGCCGATTGGCATTTTAAAAATAGGTGCCGATAGGCATTTCAGATATAGAAGCCGATAGGCATTTCAAATATAGGTGCCGATAGGCATTCCAGATATGGTTGCCGATAGGCATTTCAAATATAGGTGCTGATAGGCATTTCAGATGTAGTTTCCGATAGGCATTTCAAAAATAGGTGTCGATAGGCATTTCAGATATAGGTGTCGATAGGCATTTCAGATATAGGTGTCGATAGGCATTTCAGATATAGGTGTCGATAGGCATTTTAGATATAGGTGTCGATAGGCATTTCAGATATAGGTGTCGATAGGCATTTCAGATATAGGTGTCGATAGGCATTTCAGATATAGGTGTCGATAGGCATTTCAGATATAGGTGTCGATAGGCATTTCAGATATAGGTGCCGATAGGCATTTCAGATATAGTTGCCGATTGGCATTTTAAAAATAGGTGCCAATAGGCATTTCAGATATAGAAGCCGATAGGCATTTCAAATATAGGTGCCGATAGGCATTCCAGATATGGTTGCCGATAGGCATTTCAAATATAGGTGCTGATAGGCATTTCAGATGTAGTTTCCCATAGGCATTTCAAAAATAGGTGTCGATAGGCATTTCAGATATAGGTGTCGATAGGCATTTCAGATATAGGTGTCGATAGGCATTTCAGATATAGGTGTCGATAGGCATTTCAGATATAGGTGTCGATAGGCATTTCAGATATAGGTGTCGATAGGCATTTCAGATATAGGTGTCGATAGGCATTTCAGATATAGGTGTCGATAGGCATTTTAGATATAGGTTCCGATAGGCATTTCAGATATAGTTGCCGATTGGCATTTTAAAAATAGGTGCCGATAGGCATTTCAGATATAGAAGCCGATAGGCATTTCAAATATAGGTGCCGATAGGCATTCCAGATATGGTTGCCGATAGGCATTTCAAATATAGGTGCTGATAGGCATTTCAGATGTAGTTTCCGATAGGCATTTCAAAAATAGGTGTCGATAGGCATTTCAGATATAGGTGTCGATAGGCATTTCAGATATAGGTGTCGATAGGCATTTCAGATATAGGTGTCGATAGGCATTTCAGATATAGGTGCCGATAGGCATTTCAGATATAGTTGCCGATTGGCATTTTAAAAATAGGTGCCGATAGGCATTTCAGATATAGAAGCCGATAGGCATTTCAAATATAGGTGCCGATAGGCATTCCAGATATGGTTGCCGATAGGCATTTAAAATATAGGTGCTGATAGGCATTTCAGATGTAGTTTCCGATAGGCATTTTAAAAATAGGTGTCGATAGGCATTTCAGATATAGGTGTCGATAGGCATTTCAGATATAGGTGTCGATAGGCATTTCAGATATAGGTGCCGATAGGCATTTCAGATATAGTTGCCGATTGGCATTTTAAAAATAGGTGCCGATAGGCATTTCAGATATAGAAGCCGATAGGCATTTCAAATATAGGTGCCGATAGGCATTCCAGATATGGTTGCCGATAGGCATTTCAAATATAGGTGCTGATAGGCATTTCAGATGTAGTTTCCGATAGGCATTTCAAAAATAGGTGTCGATAGGCATTTCAGATATAGGTGTCGATAGGCATTTCAGATATAGGTGTCGATAGGCATTTCAGATATAGGTGTCGATAGGCATTTCAGATATAGGTGTCGATAGGCATTTTAGATATAGGTGTCGATAGGCATTTCAGATATAGGTGTCGATAGGCATTTCAGATATAGTTGCCGATTGGCATTTTAAAAATAGGTGCCGATAGGCATTTCAGATATAGAAGCCGATAGGCATTTCAAATATAGGTGCCGATAGGCATTCCAGATATGGTTGCCGATAGGCATTTCAAATATAGGTGCTGATTGGCATTTCAGATGTAGTTTCCGATAGGCATTTTAAAAATAGGTGTCGATAGGCATTTCAGATATAGGTGTCGATAGGCATTTCAGATATAGGTGTCGATAGGCATTTCAGATATAGGTGTCGATAGGCATTTCAGATATAGGTGTCGATAGGCATTTCAGATATAGGTGTCGATAGGCATTTCAGATATAGGTGTCGATAGGCATTTCAGATATAGGTGTCGATAGGCATTTCAGATATAGGTGTCGATAGGCATTTCAGATATAGGTGCCGATAGGCATTTCAGATATAGTTGCCGATTGGCATTTTAAAAATAGGTGCCGATAGGCATTTCAGATATAGAAGCCGATAGGCATTTCAAATATAGGTGCCGATAGGCATTCCAGATATGGTTGCCGATAGGCATTTCAAATATAGGTGCTGATAGGCATTTCAGATGTAGTTTCCGATAGGCATTTCAAAAATAGGTGTCGATAGGCCTTTCAGATATAGGTGTCGATAGGCATTTCAGATATAGGTGTCGATAGGCATTTCAGATATAGGTGTCGATAGGCATTTCAGATATAGGTGTCGATAGGCATTTCAGATATAGGTGTCGATAGGCATTTCAGATATAGGTGTCGATAGGCATTTCAGATATAGGTGTCGATAGGCATTTCAGATATAGGTGTCGATAGGCATTTCAGATATAGGTGCCGATAGGCATTTCAGATATAGTTGCCGATTGGCATTTTAAAAATAGGTGCCGATAGGCATTTCAGATACAGAAGCCGATAGGCATTTCAAATATAGGTGCCGATAGGCATTCCAGATATGGTTGCCGATAGGCATTTCAAATATAGGTGCTGATAGGCATTTCAGATGTAGTTTCCGATAGGCATTTTAAAAATAGGTGTCGATAGGCATTTCAGATATAGGTGTCGATAGGCATTTTAGATATAGGTGTCGATAGGCATTTCAGATATAGGTGTCGATAGGCATTTCAGATATAGGTGTCGATAGGCATTTCAGATATAGGTGTCGATAGGCATTTCAGATATAGGTGTCGATAGGCATTTCAGATATAGGTGTCGATAGGCATTTCAGATATAGGTGCCGATAGGCATTTCAGATATAGTTGCCGATTGGCATTTTAAAAATAGGTGCCGATAGGCATTTCAGATATAGAAGCCGATAGGCATTTCAAATATAGGTGCCGATAGGCATTCCAGATATGGTTGCCGATAGGCATTTCAAATATAAGTGCTGATAGGCATTTCAGATGTAGTTTCCGATAGGCATTTCAAAAATAGGTGTCGATAGGCATTTCAGATATAGGTGTCGATAGGCATTTCAGATATAGGTGTCGATAGGCATTTCAGATATAGGTGTCGAAAGGCATTTCAAATATAGGTGTCGATAGGCATTTCAGATATAGGTGTCGATAGGCATTTCAGATATAGGTGTCGATAGGCATTTCAGATATAGGTGTCGATAGGCATTTCAGATATAGGTGTCGATAGGCATTTCAGATATAGGTGCCGATAGGCATTTCAGATATAGTTGCCGATTGGCATTTTAAAAATAGGTGCCGATAGGCATTTCAGATATAGAAGCCGATAGGCATTTCAAATATAGGTGCCGATAGGCATTCCAGATATGGTTGCCGATAGGCATTTCAAATATAGGTGCTGATAGGCATTTCAGATGTAGTTTTCGATAGGCATTTTAAAAATAGGTGTCGATAGGCATTTCAGATATAGGTGTCGATAGGCATTTCAGATATAGGTGTCGATAGGCATTTCAGATATAGGTGTCGATAGGCATTTCAGATATAGGTGTCGATAGGCATTTCAGATATAGGTGTCGATAGGCATTTCAGATATAGGTGTCGATAGGCATTTCAGATATAGGTGTCGATAGGCATTTCAGATATAGGTGCCGATAGGCATTTCAGATATAGTTGCCGATTGGCATTTTAAAAATAGGTGCCGATAGGCATTTCAGATATAGAAGCCGATAGGCATTTCAAATATAGGTGCCGATAGGCATTCTATATATGGTTGCCGATGGGCATTTCAAATATAGGTGCTGATAGGCATTTCAGATGTAGTTTCCGATAGGCATTTCAAAAATAGGTGTCGATAGGCATTTCAGATATAGGTGTCGATAGGCATTTCAGATATAGGTGTCGATAGGCATTTCAGATATAGGTGTCGATAGGCATTTCAGATATAGGTGTCGATAGGCATTTCAGATATAGGTGTCGATAGGCATTTCAGATATAGGTGTCGATAGGCATTTCAGATATAGGTGTCGATAGGCATTTCAGATATAGGTGCCGATAGGCATTTCAGATATAGGTGTCGATAGGCATTTCAGATATAGGTGTCGATAGGCATTTCAGATATAGGTGTCGATAGGCATTTCAGATATAGGTGTCGATAGGCATTTCAGATATAGGTGTCGATAGGCATTTCAGATATAGGTGTCGATAGGCATTTCAGATATAGGTGCCGATAGGCATTTCAGATATAGTTGCCGATTGGCATTTTAAAAATAGGTGCCGATAGGCATTTCAGATATAGGTGTCGATAGGCATTTCAGATATAGGTGTCGATAGGCATTTCAGATATAGGTGTCGATAGGCATTTCAGATATAGGTGTCGATAGGCATTTCAGATATAGGTGTCGATAGGCATTTCAGATATAGGTGTCGATAGGCATTTCAGATATAGGTGTCGATAGGCATTTCAGATATAGGTGCCGATAGGCATTTCAGATATAGTTGCCGATTGGTATTTTAAAAATAGGTGCCGATAGGCATTTCAGATATAGAAGCCGATAGGCATTTCAAATATAGGTGCCGATAGGCATTCCAGATATAATTGCCGATAGGCATTAAAAAATAGGTGTCGATAGGCAGTTCAGATATAGGTGTCGATAGGCATTTCAGATATAGGTGTCGATAGGCATTTCAGATATAGGTGTCGATAGGCATTTCAGATATAGGTGTCGATAGGCATTTCAGATATAGGTGTCGATAGGCATTTCAGATATAGGTGTCGATAGGCATTTCAGATATAAGTGTCGATAGGCATTTCAGATATAGGTGTCGCTAGGCATTTCAGATATAGGTGCCGATAGGCATTTCAGATATAGTTGCCGAATGGCATTTTAAAAATAGGTGCCGATAGGCATTTCAGATATAGAAGCCGATAGGCATTTCAAATATAGGTGCCGATAGGCTTTCCAGATATGGTTGCCGATAGGCATTTCAAATATAGGTGCTGATAGGCATTTCAGATGTAGTTTCCGATAGGCATTTCAAAAATAGGTGTCGATAGGCATTTCAGATATAGGTGTCGATAGGCATTTCAGATATAGGTGTCGATAGGCATTTCAGATATAGGTGTCGATAGGCATTTCAGATATAGGTGTCGATAGGCATTTCAGATATAGGTGTCGATAGGCATTTCAGATATAGGTGTCGATAGGCATTTCAGATATAGGTGTCGATAGGCATTTTAGATATAGGTGCCGATAGGCATTTCAGATATAGTTGCCGATTGGCATTTTAAAAATAGGTGCCGATAGGCATTTCAGATATAGAAGCCGATAGGCATTTCAAATATAGGTGCCGATAGGCATTCCAGATATGGTTGCCGATAGGCATTTCAAATATAGGTGCTGATAGGCATTTCAGATGTAGTTTCCGATAGGCATTTCAAAAATAGGTGTCGATAGGCATTTCAGATATAGGTGTCGATAGGCATTTCAGATATAGGTGTCGATAGGCATTTCAGATATAGGTGTCGATAGGCATTTCAGATATAGGTGTCGATAGGCATTTCAGATATAGGTGTCGATAGGCATTTCAGATATAGGTGTCGATAGGCATTTCAGATATAAGTGTCGATAGGCATTTTAGATATAGGTGTCGATAGGCATTTCAGATATAGGTGCCGATAGGAATTTCAGATATAGTTGCCGATTGGCATTTTAAAAATAGGTGCCGATAGGCATTTCAGATATAGAAGCCGATAGGCATTTCAAATATAGGTGCCGATAGGCATTCCAGATATGGTTGCCGATAGGCATTTCAAATATAGGTGCTGATAGGCATTTTAAATGTAGTTACCGATAGGCATTTCAAAAATAGGTGTCGATAGGCATTTCAGATATAGGTGTCGATAGGCATTTCAGATATAGGTGTCGATAGGCATTTCAGATATAGGTGTCGATAGGCATTTCAGATATAGGTGTCGATAGGCATTTCAGATATAGGTGTCGATAGGCATTTCAGATATAGGTGTCGATAGGCATTTCAGATATAGGTGCCGATAGGCATTTCAGATATAGTTGCCGATTGGCATTTTAAAAATAGGTGCCGATAGGCATTTCAGATATAGAAGCCGATAGGCATTTCAAATATAGGTGCCGATAGGCATTCCAGATATGGTTGCCGATAGGCATTTCAAATATAGGTGCTGATAGGCATTTCAGATGTAGTTTCCGATAGGCATTTCAAAAATAGGTGTCGATAGGCATTTCAGATATAGGTGTCGATAGGCATTTCAGATATAGGTGTCGATAGGCATTTCAGATATAGGTGTCGATAGGCATTTCAGATATAGGTGTCGATAGGCATTTCAGATATAGGTGTCGATAGGCATTTCAGATATAGGTGTCGATAGGCATTTCAGATATAGGTGTCGATAGGCATTTCAGATATAGGTGCCGATAGGCATTTCAGATATAGGTGTCGATAGGCATTTCAGATATAGGTGTCGATAGGCATTTCAGATATAGGTGTCGATAGGCATTTCAGATATAGGTGTCGATAGGCATTTCAGATATAGGTGTCGATAGGCATTTCAGATATAGGTGTCGATAGGCATTTCAGATATAGGTGCCGATAGGCATTTCAGATATAGTTGCCGATTGGCATTTTAAAAATAGGTGCCGATAGGCATTTCAGATATAGGTGTCGATAGGCATTTCAGATATAGGTGTCGATAGGCATTTCAGATATAGGTGTCGATAGGCATTTCAGATATAGGTGTCGATAGGCATTTCAGATATAGGTGTCGATAGGCATTTCAGATATAGGTGTCGATAGGCATTTCAGATATAGGTGTCGATAGGCATTTCAGATATAGGTGCCGATAGGCATTTCAGATATAGTTGCCGATTGGTATTTTAAAAATAGGTGCCGATAGGCATTTCAGATATAGAAGCCGATAGGCATTTCAAATATAGGTGCCGATAGGCATTCCAGATATAATTGCCGATAGGCATTAAAAAATAGGTGTCGATAGGCAGTTCAGATATAGGTGTCGATAGGCATTTCAGATATAGGTGTCGATAGGCATTTCAGATATAGGTGTCGATAGGCATTTCAGATATAGGTGTCGATAGGCATTTCAGATATAGGTGTCGATAGGCATTTCAGATATAGGTGTCGATAGGCATTTCAGATATAAGTGTCGATAGGCATTTCAGATATAGGTGTCGCTAGGCATTTCAGATATAGGTGCCGATAGGCATTTCAGATATAGTTGCCGAATGGCATTTTAAAAATAGGTGCCGATAGGCATTTCAGATATAGAAGCCGATAGGCATTTCAAATATAGGTGCCGATAGGCTTTCCAGATATGGTTGCCGATAGGCATTTCAAATATAGGTGCTGATAGGCATTTCAGATGTAGTTTCCGATAGGCATTTCAAAAATAGGTGTCGAGAGGCATTTCAGATATAGGTGTCGATAGGCATTTCAGATATAGGTGTCGATAGGCATTTCAGATATAGGTGTCGATAGGCATTTCAGATATAGGTGTCGATAGGCATTTCAGATATAGGTGTCGATAGGCATTTCAGATATAGGTGTCGATAGGCATTTCAGATATAGGTGTCGATAGGCATTTTAGATATAGGTGCCGATAGGCATTTCAGATATAGTTGCCGATTGGCATTTTAAAAATAGGTGCCGATAGGCATTTCAGATATAGAAGCCGATAGGCATTTCAAATATAGGTGCCGATAGGCATTCCAGATATGGTTGCCGATAGGCATTTCAAATATAGGTGCTGATAGGCATTTCAGATGTAGTTTCCGATAGGCATTTCAAAAATAGGTGTCGATAGGCATTTCAGATATAGGTGTCGATAGGCATTTCAGATATAGGTGTCGATAGGCATTTCAGATATAGGTGTCGATAGGCATTTCAGATATAGGTGTCGATAGGCATTTCAGATATAGGTGTCGATAGGCATTTCAGATATAGGTGTCGATAGGCATTTCAGATATAAGTGTCGATAGGCATTTCAGATATAGGTGTCGATAGGCATTTCAGATATAGGTGCCGATAGGAATTTCAGATATAGTTGCCGATTGGCATTTTAAAAATAGGTGCCGATAGGCATTTCAGATATAGAAGCCGATAGGCATTTCAAATATAGGTGCCGATAGGCATTCCAGATATGGTTGCCGATAGGCATTTCAAATATAGGTGCTGATAGGCATTTTAGATGTAGTTACCGATAGGCATTTCAAAAATAGGTGTCGATAGGCATTTCAGATATAGGTGTCGATAGGCATTTCAGATATAGGTGTCGATAGGCATTTCAGATATAGGTGTCGATAGGCATTTCAGATATAGGTGTCGATAGGCATTTCAGATATAGGTGTCGATAGGCATTTCAGATATAGGTGTCGATAGGCATTTCAGATATAGGTGCCGATAGGCATTTCAGATATAGTTGCCGATTGGCATTTTAAAAATAGGTGCCGATAGGCATTTCAGATATAGAAGCCGATAGGCATTTCAAATATAGGTGCCGATAGGCATTCCAGATATGGTTGCCGATAGGCATTTCAAATATAGGTGCTGATAGGCATTTCAGATGTAGTTTCCGATAGGCATTTCAAAAATAGGTGTCGATAGGCATTTCAGATATAGGTGTCGATAGGCATTTCAGATATAGGTGTCGATAGGCATTTCAGATATAGGTGTCGATAGGCATTTCAGATATAGGTGTCGATAGGCATTTCAGATATAGGTGCCGATAGGCATTTCAGATATAGTTGCTGATTGGCATTTTAAAAATAGGTGCCGATAGGCATTTCAGATATAGAAGCCGATAGGCATTTCAAATATAGGTGCCGATAGGCATTCCAGATATGGTTGCCGATAGGCATTTCAAATATAGGTGCTGATAGGCAATTCAGATGTAGTTTCCGATAGGCATTTCAAAAATAGGTGTCGATAGGCATTTCAGATATAGGTGTCGATAGGCATTTCAGATATAGGTGTCGATAGGCATTTCAGATATAGGTGTCGATAGGCATTTCAGATATAGGTGTCGATAGGCATTTCAGATATAGGTGTCGATAGGCATTTCAGATATAGGTGTCGATAGGCATTTCAGATATAGGTGCCGATAGGCATTTCAGATATAGTTGCCAATTGGCATTTTAAAAATAAGTGCCGATAGGCATTTCAGATATAGAAGCCGATAGGCATTTCAAATATAGGTGCCGATAGGCATTCCAGATATGGTTGCCGATAGGCATTTCAAATATAGGTGCTGATAGGCATTTCAGATGTAGTTTCCGATAGGCATTTCAAAAATAGGTGTCGATAGGCATTTCAGATATAGGTGTCGATAGGCATTTCAGATATAGGTGTCGATAGGCATTTCAGATATAGGTGTCGATAGGCATTTCAGATATAGGTGTCGATAGGCATTTCAGATATAGGTGACGATAGGCATTTCAGATATAGGTGTCGATAGGCATTTCAGATATAGGTGTCGATAGGCATTTCAGATATAGGTGCCGATAGGCATTTCAGATATAGTTGCCGATTGGTATTTTAAAAATAGGTGCCGATAGGCATTTCAGATATAGAAGCCGATAGGCATTTCAAATATAGGTGCCGATAGGCATTCCAGATATGGTTGCCGATAGGCATTTCAAATATAGGTGCTGATAGGCATTTCAGATGTAGTTTCCGATAGGCATTTCAAAAATAGGTGTCGATAGGCATTTCAGATATAGGTGTCGATAGGCATTTCAGATATAGGTGTCGATAGGCATTTCAGATATAGGTGTCGATAGGCATTTCAGATATAGGTGTCGATAGGCATTTCAGATATAGGTGTCGATAGGCATTTCAGATATAGGTGCCGATAGGCATTTCAGATATAGTTGCCGATTGGCATTTTAAAAATAGGTGCCGATAGGCATTTCAGATATAGAAGCCGATAGGCATTTCAAATATAGGTGCCGATAGGCATTCCAGATATGGTTGCCGATAGGCATTTCAAATATAGGTGCTGATAGGCATTTTAGATGTAGTTTCCGATAGGCATTTCAAAAATAGGTGTCGATAGGCATTTCAGATATAGGGGTCGATAGGCATTTCAGATATAGGTGTCGATAGGCATTTCAGATATAGGTGGCGATAGGCATTTTAGATATAGGTGTCGATAGGCATTTCAGATATAGGTGTCGATAGGCATTTCAGATATAGGTGTCGATAGGCATTTCAGATATAGGTGTCGATAGGCATTTCAGATATAGGTGTCGATAGGCATTTCAGATATAGGTGCCGATAGGCATTTCAGATATAGTTGCCGATTGGCATTTTAAAAATAGGTGCCGATAGGCATTTCAGGTATAGAAGCCGATAGGCATATCAAATATAGGTGCCGATAGGCATTCCAGATGTGGTTGCCGATAGGCATTTCAAATATAGGTGCTGATAGGCATTTCAGATGTAGTTTCCGATAGGCATTTCAAAAATAGGTGTCGATAGGCATTTCAGATATAGGTGTCGATAGGCATTTCAGATATAGGTGTCGATAGGCATTTCAGATATAGGTGTCGATAGGCATTTCAGATATAGGTGTCGATAGGCATTTCAGATATAGGTGTCGATAGGAATTTCAGATATAGGTGTCGATAGGCATTTCAGATATAGGTGTCGATAGGCTTTTCAGATATAGGTGCCGATAGGCATTTCAGATATAGTTGCCGATTGGCATTTTAAAAATAGGTGCCGATAGGCATTTCAGATATAGAAGCCGATAGGCATTTCAAATATAGGTGCCGATAGGCATTCCAGATATGGTTGCCGATAGGCATTTCAAATATAGGTGCTGATAGGCATTTCAGATGTAGTTTCCGATAGGCATTTTAAAAATAGGTGTCGATAGGCATTTCAGATATAGGTGTCGATAGGCATTTCAGATATAGGTGTCGATAGGCATTTCAGATATAGGTGTCGATAGGCATTTCAGATATAGGTGTCGATAGGCATTTCAGATATAGGTGTCGATAGGCATTTCAGATATAGGTGTCGATAGGCATTTCAGATATAGGTGTCGATAGGCATTTCAGATATAGGTGCCGATAGGCATTTCAGATATAGTTGCCGATTGGCATTTTAAAAATAGGTGCCGATAGGCATTTCAGATATAGAAGCCGATAGGCATTTCAAATATAGGTGCCGATAGGCATTCCAGATATGGTTGCCGATAGGCATTTCAAATATAGGTGCTGATAGGCATTGCAGATGTAGTTTCCGATAGGCATTTCAAAAATAGGTGTCGATAGGCATTTCAGATATAGGTGTCGATAGGCATTTCAGATATAGGTGTCGATAGGCATTTCAGATATAGGTGTCGATAGGCATTTCAGATATAGGTGTCGATAGGCATTTCAGAAATAGGTGTCGATAGGCATTTCAGATATAGGTGTCGATAGGCATTTCAGATATAGGTGTCGATAGGCATTTCAGATATAGGTGCCGATAGGCATTTCAGATATAGTTTATGATTGGCATTTTAAAAATAGGTGCCGATAGGCATTTCAGATATAGAAGCCGATAGGCATTTCAAATATAGGTGCCGATAGGCATTCCAGATATGGTTGCCGATAGGCATTTCAAATATAGGTGCTGATAGG
>JAVRKA010001290.1:0-17119 GCA_034508555.1 Venustoraphidia nigricollis
GATAAGCATTTAAAATATAGGTGCTGATAGGCATTTCAGATGTAGTTTCCGATAGGCATTTCAAAAATAGGTGTCGATAGGCATTTCAGATATAGGTGTCGATAGGCATTTTAGATATAGGTGTCGATAGGCATTTCAGATATAGGTGTCGATAGGCATTTCAGATATAGGTGTCGATAGGCATTTCAGATATAGGTGTCGATAGGCATTTCAGATATAGGTGTCGATAGGCATTTCAGATATAGGTGTCGATAGGCATTTCAGATATAGGTGTCGATAGGCATTTCAGATATAGGTGCCGATAGGCATTTCAGATATAGTTGCCGATTGGCATTTTAAAAATAGATGCCGATAGGCATTTCAGATATAGAAGCCGATAGGCATTTCAAATATAGGTGCCGATAGGCATTCCAGATATGGTTGCCGATAGGCATTTCAAATATAGGTGCTGATAGGCATTTCAGATGTAGTTTCCGATAGGCATTTCAAAAATAGGTGTCGATAGGCATTTCAGATATAGGTGTCGATAGGCATTTCAGATATAGGTGCCGATGGGTATTTCAGATATAGTTGCCGATTGGCATTTTAAAAATAGGTGCCGATAGGCATTTCAGATATAGAAGCCGATAGGCATTTCAAATATAGGTGCCGATAGGCATTCCAGATATGGTTGCCGATAGGCATTTCAAATATAGGTGCTGATAGGCATTTCAGATGTAGTTTCCGATAGGCATTTCAAAAATAGGTGTCGATAGGCATTTCAGATATAGGTGCCGATAGGCATTTTAGATATAGTTGCCGATTGGCATTTTAAAAATAGGTGCCGATAGGCATTTCAGATATAGAAGCCGATAGGCATTTCAAATATAGGTGCCGATAGGCATTCCAGATATGGTTGCCGATAAGCATTTCAAATATAGGTGCTGATAGGCATTTCAGATGTAATTTCCGATAGGCATTTCAAAAATAGGTGTCGATAGGCATTTCAGATATAGGTGTCGATAGGCATTTCAGATATAGGTGTCGATAGGCATTTCGGATATAGGTGTCGATAGGCATTTCAGATATAGGTGTCGATAGGCATTTCAGATACAGGTGTCGATAGGCATTTCAGATAAAAGTGTCGATAGGCATTTCAGATATAGGTGTCGATAGGCATTTCAGATATAGGTGTCGATAGGCATTTCAGATATAGGTGCCGATAGGCATTTCAGATATAGTTGCCGATTGGCATTTTAAAAATAGGTGCCGATAGGCATTTCAGATATAGAAGCCGATAGGCATTTCAAATATAGGTGCCGATAGGCATTCCAGATATGGTTGCCGATAGGCATTTCAAATATAGGTGCTGATAGGCATTTCAGATGTAGTTTCCGATAGGCATTTCAAAAATAGGTGTCGATAGGCATGTCAGATATAGGTGTCGATAGGCATTTCTGATATAGGTGTCGATAGGCATTTCAGATATAGGTGTCGATAGGCATTTCAGATATAGGTGTCGATAGGCATTTCAGATATAGGTGTCGATAGGCATTTCAGATATAGGTGTCGATAGGCATTTCAGATATAGGTGTCGATAGGCATTTCAGATATAGGTGCCGATAGGCATTTCAGATATAGTTGCCGATTGGCATTTTAAAAATAGGTGCCGATAGGCATTTCAGATATAGAAGCCGATAGGCATTTCAAATATAGGTGCCGATAGGCATTCCAGATATGGTTGCCGATAGGCATTTCAAATATAGGTGCTGATAGGCATTTCAGATGTAGTTTCCGATAGGCATTTCAAAAATAGGTGTCGATAGGCATTTCAGATATAGGTGTCGATAGGCATTTCAGATATAGGTGTCGATAGGCATTTCAGATATAGGTGTCGATAGGCATTTCAGATATAGGTGTCGATAGGCATTTCAGATATAGGTGTCGATAGGCATTTCAGATATAGGTGTCGATAGGCATTTCAGATATAGGTGTCGATAGGCATTTCAGATATAGGTGCCGATAGGCATTTCAGATATAGTTGCCGATTGGCATTTTAAAAATTGGTGCCGATAGGCATTTCAGATATAGAAGCCGATAGGCATTTCAAATATAGGTGCCGATAGGCATTCCAGATATGGTTGCCGATAGGCATTTCAAATATAGGTGCTGATAGGCATTTCAGATGTAGTTTCCGATAGGCATTTCAAAAATAGGTGTCGATAGGCATTTCAAATATAGGTGTCGATAGGCATTTCAGATATAGGTGTCGATAGGCATTTCAGATATAGGTGTCGATAGGCATTTCAGATATAGGTGTCGATAGGCTTTTCAGATATAGGTGTCGATAGGCATTTCAGATATAGGTGTCGATAGGCATTTCAGATATAGGTGTCGATAGGCATTTCAGATATAGGTGCCGATAGGCATTTCAGATATAGTTGCCGATTCGCATTTTAAAAATAGGTGCCGATAGGCATTTCAGATATAGAAGCCGATAGGCATTTCAAATATAGGTGCCGATAGGCATTCCAGATATGGTTGCCGATAGGCATTTCAAATATAGGGTGCTGATAGGCATTTCAGATGTAGTTTCCGATAGGCATTTCAAAAATAGGTGTCGATAGGCATTTCAGATATAGGTGTCGATAGGCATTTCAGATATAGGTGTCGATAGGCATTTCAGATATAGGTGTCGATAGGCATTTCAGATATAGGTGTCAATAGGCATTTCAGATATAGGTGTCGATAGGCATTTCAGATATAGGTGTCGATAGGCATTTAATATAGGTGTCGATAGGCATTTCAGATATAGGTGCCGATAAGCATTTCAGATATAGTTGCCGATTGGCATTTTAAAAATAGGTGCCGATAGGCATTTCCGATATAGAAGCCGATAGGCATTTCAAATATAGGTGCCGATAGGCATTCCAGATATGGTTGCCGATAGGCATTTCAAATATAGGTGTTGATAGGCATTTCAGATGTAGTTTCCGATAGGCATTTCAAAAATAGGTGTCGATAGGCATTTCAGATATAGGTGTCGATAGGCATTTCAGATATAGGTGTCGATAGGCATTTCAGATATAGGTGTCGATAGGCATTTCAGATATAGGTGTCGATAGGCATTTCAGATATAGGTGTCGATAGGCATTTCAGATATAGGTGCCGATAGGCATTTCAGATATAGTTGCCGATTGGCATTTTAAAAATAGGTGCCGATAGGCATTTCAGATATAGAAGCCGATAGGCATTTCAAATATAGGTGCCGATAGGCATTCCAGGTATGGTTGCCGATAGGCATTTCAAATATAGGTGCTGATAGGCATTTCAGATGTAGTTTCCGATAGGCATTTCAAAAATAGGTGTCGATAGGCATTTCAGATATAGGTGTTGATAGGCATTTCAGATATAGGTGTCGATAGGCATTTCAGATATAGGTGTCGATAGGCATTTAAAAAATAGGTGTCGATAGACATTTCAGATATAGGAGTCGATAGGCATTTCAGATATAAGTGTCGATAGGCATTTCAGATATAGGTGTCGATAGGCATTTCAGATATAGGTGTCGATAGGCATTTCAGATATAGGTGTCGATGGGCATTTCAGATATAGGTGTCGATAGGCATTTCAGACATAGGTGTCGATAGGCATTTCAGATATAGGTGCCGATAGGCATTTCAGATATAGTTGCCGATTGGCATTTTAAAAATAGGTGCCGATAGGCATTTCAGATATAGAAGCTGATAAGCATTTCAAATATAGGTGCCGATAGGCATTCCAGATATGGTTGCCGATAGGCATTTCAAATATATGTGCTGATAGGCATTTCAGATGTAGTTTCCGATAGGCATTTCAAAAATAGGTGTCGATAGGCATTTCAGATATAGGTGTTGATAGGCATTTCAGATATAGGTGTCGATAGGCATTTCAGATATAGGTGTCGATAGGCATTTCAGATATAGGTGTCGATAGGCATTTCAGATATAGGTGTCGATAGGCATTTCAGATATAGGTGTCGATAGGCATTTCAGATATAGGTGTCGATAGGCATTTCAGAAATAGGTGCCGATAGGCATTTCAGATGTAGTTGCCGATTGGCATTTTAAAAATTGGTGCCGATAGGCATTTCAGATATAGAAGCCGATAGGCATTTCAAATATAGGTGCCGATAGGCATTCCAGATATGGTTGCCGATAGGCATTTCAAATATAGGTGCTGATAGGCATTTCAGATGTAGTTTCCGATAGGCATTTCAAAAATAGGTGCCGATAGGCAATTCAGATATAGGTGCCGATAGGCATTTCAGATATAGTTGCCGATTGGCATTTTAAAAATAAATGCCGATAGGCATTTCAGATATAGAAGCCGATAGGCATTTCAAATATAGGTGCCGATAGGCATTCCAGATATGGTTGCCGATAGGCATTTCAAATATGGGTGCTGATAGGCATTTCAGATGTAGTTTCCGATGGGCATTTCAAAAATAGGTGTCGATAGGCATTTCAGATATAGGTGTCGATAGGCATTTCAGATATTGGTGTCGATAGGCATTTCAGATATAGGTGTCGATAGGCATTTCAGATATAGGTGCCGATAGGCATTTCAGATATAGTTGCCGATTAGCATTTTAAAAATAGGTGCCGATAGGCATTTCAGATATAGAAGCCGATAGGCATTTCAAATATAGGTGCCGATAGGCATTCCAGATATGGTTGCCGATAGGCATTTCAAATATAAGTGCTGATAGGCATTTCAGATGTAGTTTCCGATAGGCATTTCAAAAATAGGTGTCGATAGGCATTTTAGATATAGGTGTCGATAGGCATTTCAGATATAGGTGTCGATAGGCATTTCAGATATAGGTGTCGATAGGCATTTCAGATATAGGTGTCGATAGGCATTTCAGATATAGGTGTCGATAGGCATTTCAGATATAGGTGCCGATAGGCATTTCAGATATAGGTGTCGATAGGCATTTCAGATATAGGTGCCGATAGGCATTTCAGATATAGTTGCCGATTGGCATTTTAAAAATTGGTGCCGATAGGCATTTCAGATATAGAAGCCGATAGGATTTTCAAATATAGGTGCCGATAGGCATTCCAGATATGGTTGCCGATGGGCATTTCAAATATAGGTGCTGATAGGAATTTCAGATGTAGTTTCCGATAGGCATTTCAAAAATAGGTGTCGATAGGCATTTCAGATATAGGTGTCGATAGGCATTTCAGATATAGGTGTCGATAGGCATTTCAGATATAGGTGTCGATAGGCATTTCAGATATAGGTGTCGATAGGCATTTCAGATATAGGTGTCGATAGGCATTTCAGATATAGGTGTCGATAGGCATTTCAGATATAGGTGTCGATAGGCATTTCAGATATAGGTGTCGAAAGGCATTTCAGATATAGGTGCCGATAGGCATTTCAGATATAGTTGCCGATTGGCATTTTAAAAATAGGTGCCGATAGGCATTTCAGATATAGAAGCCGATAGGCATTTCAAATATAGGTGCCGATAGGCATTCCAGATATGGTTGCCGATAGGCATTTCAAATATAGGTGCTGATAGGCATTTCAGATGTAGTTTCCGATAGGCATTTCAAAAATAGGTGTCGATAGGCATTTCAGATATAGGTGTCGATAGGCATTTCAGATATAGGTGTCGATAGGCATTTCAGATATAGGTGTCGATAGGCATTTCAGATATAGGTGTCGATAGGCATTTCAGATATAGGTGTCGATAGGCATTTCAGATATAGGTGTCGATAGGCATTTCAGATATAGGTGTCGATAGGCATTTCAGATATAGGTGTCGATAGGCATTTCAGATATAGGTGTCGATAGGCATTTCAGATATAGGTGTCGATAGGCATTTCAGATATAGGTGCCGATAGGCATTTCAGATATAGTTGCCGATTGGCATTTTAAAAATAGGTGCCGATATGCATTTCAGATATAGAAGCCGATAGGCATTTCAAATATAGGTGCCGATAGGCATTCCAGATATGGTTGCCGATAGGCATTTCAAATATAGGTGCTGATAGGCATTTCAGATGTAGTTTCCGATAGGCATTTCAAAAATAGGTGTCGATAGGCATTTCAGATATAGGTGTCGATAGGCATTTTAGATATAGGTGTCGATAGGCATTTCAGATATAGGTGTCGATAGGCATTTCAGATATAGGTGTCGATAGGCATTTCAGATATAGGTGTCGATAGGCATTTCAGATATAGGTGTCGATAGGCATTTCAGATATAGGTGTCGATAGGCATTTCAGATATAGGTGTCGATAGGCATTTCAGATATAGGTGTCGATAGGCATTTCAGATATAGGTGTCGATAGGCATTTCAGATATGGTTGCCGATAAGCATTTCAGATATAGGTGCCGATAGGCATTTCAGATATAGTTGCCGATTGGCATTTTAAAAATAGATGCCGATAGGCATTTCAGATATAGAAGCCGATAGGCATTTCAAATATAGGTGCCGATAGGCATTCCAGATATGGTTGCCGATAGGCATTTCAAATATAGGTGCTGATAGGCATTTCAGATGTAGTTTCCGATAGGCATTTCAAAAATAGGTGTCGATAGGCATTTCAGATATAGGTGTCGATAGGCATTTCAGATATAGGTGCCGATGGGTATTTCAGATATAGTTGCCGATTGGCATTTTAAAAATAGGTGCCGATAGGCATTTCAGATATAGAAGCCGATAGGCATTTCAAATATAGGTGCCGATAGGCATTCCAGATATGGTTGCCGATAGGCATTTCAAATATAGGTGCTGATAGGCATTTCAGATGTAGTTTCCGATAGGCATTTCAAAAATAGGTGTCGATAGGCATTTCAGATATAGGTGCCGATAGGCATTTTAGATATAGTTGCCGATTGGCATTTTAAAAATAGGTGCCGATAGGCATTTCAGATATAGAAGCCGATAGGCATTTCAAATATAGGTGCCGATAGGCATTCCAGATATGGTTGCCGATAAGCATTTCAAATATAGGTGCTGATAGGCATTTCAGATGTAATTTCCGATAGGCATTTCAAAAATAGGTGTCGATAGGCATTTCAGATATAGGTGTCGATAGGCATTTCAGATATAGGTGTCGATAGGCATTTCGGATATAGGTGTCGATAGGCATTTCAGATATAGGTGTCGATAGGCATTTCAGATACAGGTGTCGATAGGCATTTCAGATAAAAGTGTCGATAGGCATTTCAGATATAGGTGTCGATAGGCATTTCAGATATAGGTGTCGATAGGCATTTCAGATATAGGTGCCGATAGGCATTTCAGATATAGTTGCCGATTGGCATTTTAAAAATAGGTGCCGATAGGCATTTCAGATATAGAAGCCGATAGGCATTTCAAATATAGGTGCCGATAGGCATTCCAGATATGGTTGCCGATAGGCATTTCAAATATAGGTGCTGATAGGCATTTCAGATGTAGTTTCCGATAGGCATTTCAAAAATAGGTGTCGATAGGCATGTCAGATATAGGTGTCGATAGGCATTTCAGATATAGGTGTCGATAGGCATTTCAGATATAGGTGTCGATAGGCATTTCAGATATAGGTGTCGATAGGCATTTCAGATATAGGTGTCGATAGGCATTTCAGATATAGGTGTCGATAGGCATTTCAGATATAGGTGTCGATAGGCATTTCAGATATAGGTGCCGATAGGCATTTCAGATATAGTTGCCGATTGGCATTTTAAAAATAGGTGCCGATAGGCATTTCAGATATAGAAGCCGATAGGCATTTCAAATATAGGTGCCGATAGGCATTCCAGATATGGTTGCCGATAGGCATTTCAAATATAGGTGCTGATAGGCATTTCAGATGTAGTTTCCGATAGGCATTTCAAAAATAGGTGTCGATAGGCATTTCAGATATAGGTGTCGATAGGCATTTCAGATATAGGTGTCGATAGGCATTTCAGATATAGGTGTCGATAGGCATTTCAGATATAGGTGTCGATAGGCATTTCAGATATAGGTGTCGATAGGCATTTCAGATATAGGTGTCGATAGGCATTTCAGATATAGGTGTCGATAGGCATTTCAGATATAGGTGCCGATAGGCATTTCAGATATAGTTGCCGATTGGCATTTTAAAAATTGGTGCCGATAGGCATTTCAGATATAGAAGCCGATAGGCATTTCAAATATAGGTGCCGATAGGCATTCCAGATATGGTTGCCGATAGGCATTTCAAATATAGGTGCTGATAGGCATTTCAGATGTAGTTTCCGATAGGCATTTCAAAAATAGGTGTCGATAGGCATTTCAAATATAGGTGTCGATAGGCATTTCAGATATAGGTGTCGATAGGCATTTCAGATATAGGTGTCGATAGGCATTTCAGATATAGGTGTCGATAGGCTTTTCAGATATAGGTGTCGATAGGCATTTCAGATATAGGTGTCGATAGGCATTTCAGATATAGGTGTCGATAGGCATTTCAGATATAGGTGCCGATAGGCATTTCAGATATAGTTGCCGATTCGCATTTTAAAAATAGGTGCCGATAGGCATTTCAGATATAGAAGCCGATAGGCATTTCAAATATAGGTGCCGATAGGCATTCCAGATATGGTTGCCGATAGGCATTTCAAATATAGGGTGCTGATAGGCATTTCAGATGTAGTTTCCGATAGGCATTTCAAAAATAGGTGTCGATAGGCATTTCAGATATAGGTGTCGATAGGCATTTCAGATATAGGTGTCGATAGGCATTTCAGATATAGGTGTCGATAGGCATTTCAGATATAGGTGTCAATAGGCATTTCAGATATAGGTGTCGATAGGCATTTCAGATATAGGTGTCGATAGGCATTTAATATAGGTGTCGATAGGCATTTCAGATATAGGTGCCGATAAGCATTTCAGATATAGTTGCCGATTGGCATTTTAAAAATAGGTGCCGATAGGCATTTCAGATATAGAAGCCGATAGGCATTTCAAATATAGGTGCCGATAGGCATTCCAGATATGGTTGCCGATAGGCATTTCAAATATAGGTGTTGATAGGCATTTCAGATGTAGTTTCCGATAGGCATTTCAAAAATAGGTGTCGATAGGCATTTCAGATATAGGTGTCGATAGGCATTTCAGATATAGGTGTCGATAGGCATTTCAGATATAGGTGTCGATAGGCATTTCAGATATAGGTGTCGATAGGCATTTCAGATATAGGTGTCGATAGGCATTTCAGATATAGGTGCCGATAGGCATTTCAGATATAGTTGCCGATTGGCATTTTAAAAATAGGTGCCGATAGGCATTTCAGATATAGAAGCCGATAGGCATTTCAAATATAGGTGCCGATAGGCATTCCAGGTATGGTTGCCGATAGGCATTTCAAATATAGGTGCTGATAGGCATTTCAGATGTAGTTTCCGATAGGCATTTCAAAAATAGGTGTCGATAGGCATTTCAGATATAGGTGTTGATAGGCATTTCAGATATAGGTGTCGATAGGCATTTCAGATATAGGTGTCGATAGGCATTTAAAAAATAGGTGTCGATAGGCATTTCAGATATAGGAGTCGATAGGCATTTCAGATATAAGTGTCGATAGGCATTTCAGATATAGGTGTCGATAGGCATTTCAGATATAGGTGTCGATAGGCATTTCAGATATAGGTGTCGATGGGCATTTCAGATATAGGTGTCGATAGGCATTTCAGACATAGGTGTCGATAGGCATTTCAGATATAGGTGCCGATAGGCATTTCAGATATAGTTGCCGATTGGCATTTTAAAAATAGGTGCCGATAGGCATTTCAGATATAGAAGCCGATAAGCATTTCAAATATAGGTGCCGATAGGCATTCCAGATATGGTTGCCGATAGGCATTTCAAATATATGTGCTGATAGGCATTTCAGATGTAGTTTCCGATAGGCATTTCAAAAATAGGTGTCGATAGGCATTTCAGATATAGGTGTTGATAGGCATTTCAGATATAGGTGTCGATAGGCATTTCAGATATAGGTGTCGATAGGCATTTCAGATATAGGTGTCGATAGGCATTTCAGATATAGGTGTCGATAGGCATTTCAGATATAGGTGTCGATAGGCATTTCAGATATAGGTGTCGATAGGCATTTCAGAAATAGGTGCCGATAGGCATTTCAGATGTAGTTGCCGATTGGCATTTTAAAAATTGGTGCCGATAGGCATTTCAGATATAGAAGCCGATAGGCATTTCAAATATAGGTGCCGATAGGCATTCCAGATATGGTTGCCGATAGGCATTTCAAATATAGGTGCTGATAGGCATTTCAGATGTAGTTTCCGATAGGCATTTCAAAAATAGGTGCCGATAGGCAATTCAGATATAGGTGCCGATAGGCATTTCAGATATAGTTGCCGATTGGCATTTTAAAAATAAATGCCGATAGGCATTTCAGATATAGAAGCCGATAGGCATTTCAAATATAGGTGCCGATAGGCATTCCAGATATGGTTGCCGATAGGCATTTCAAATATGGGTGCTGATAGGCATTTCAGATGTAGTTTCCGATGGGCATTTCAAAAATAGGTGTCGATAGGCATTTCAGATATAGGTGTCGATAGGCATTTCAGATATTGGTGTCGATAGGCATTTCAGATATAAGTGTCGATAGGCATTTCAGATATAGGTGCCGATAGGCATTTCAGATATAGTTGCCGATTAGCATTTTAAAAATAGGTGCCGATAGGCATTTCAGATATAGAAGCCGATAGGCATTTCAAATATAGGTGCCGATAGGCATTCCAGATATGGTTGCCGATAGGCATTTCAAATATAAGTGCTGATAGGCATTTCAGATGTAGTTTCCGATAGGCATTTCAAAAATAGGTGTCGATAGGCATTTTAGATATAGGTGTCGATAGGCATTTCAGATATAGGTGTCGATAGGCATTTCAGATATAGGTGTCGATAGGCATTTCAGATATAGTGTCGATAGGCATTTCAGATATAGGTGTCGATAGGCATTTCAGATATAGGTGCCGATAGGCATTTCAGATATAGGTGTCGATAGGCATTTCAGATATAGGTGCCGATAGGCATTTCAGATATAGTTGCCGATTGGCATTTTAAAAATTGGTGCCGATAGGCATTTCAGATATAGAAGCCGATAGGATTTTCAAATATAGGTGCCGATAGGCATTCCAGATATGGTTGCCGATGGGCATTTCAAATATAGGTGCTGATAGGAATTTCAGATGTAGTTTCCGATAGGCATTTCAAAAATAGGTGTCGATAGGCATTTCAGATATAGGTGTCGATAGGCATTTCAGATATAGGTGTCGATAGGCATTTCAGATATAGGTGTCGATAGGCATTTCAGATATAGGTGTCGATAGGCATTTCAGATATAGGTGTCGATAGGCATTTCAGATATAGGTGTCGATAGGCATTTCAGATTTAGGTGTCGATAGGCATTTCAGATATAGGTGTCGAAAGGCATTTCAGATATAGGTGCCGATAGGCATTTCAGATATAGTTGCCGATTGGCATTTTAAAAATAGGTGCCGATAGGCATTTCAGATATAGAAGCCGATAGGCATTTCAAATATAGGTGCCGATAGGCATTCCAGATATGGTTGCCGATAGGCATTTCAAATATAGGTGCTGATAGGCATTTCAGATGTAGTTTCCGATAGGCATTTCAAAAATAGGTGTCGATAGGCATTTCAGATATAGGTGTCGATAGGCATTTCAGATATAGGTGTCGATAGGCATTTCAGATATAGGTGTCGATAGGCATTTCAGATATAGGTGTCGATAGGCATTTCAGATATAGGTGTCGATAGGCATTTCAGATATAGGTGTCGATAGGCATTTCAGATATAGGTGTCGATAGGCATTTCAGATATAGGTGTCGATAGGCATTTCAGATATAGGTGTCGATAGGCATTTCAGATATAGGTGCCGATAGGCATTTCAGATATAGTTGCCGATTGGCATTTTAAAAATAGGTGCCGATATGCATTTCAGATATAGAAGCCGATAGGCATTTCAAATATAGGTGCCGATAGGCATTCCAGATATGGTTGCCGATAGGCATTTCAAATATAGGTGCTGATAGGCATTTCAGATGTAGTTTCCGATAGGCATTTCAAAAATAGGTGTCGATAGGCATTTCAGATATAGGTGTCGATAGGCATTTTAGATATAGGTGTCGATAGGCATTTCAGATATAGTTGTCGATAGGCATTTCAGATATAGGTGTCGATAGGCATTTCAGATATAGGTGTCGATAGGCATTTCAGATATAGGTGTCGATAGGCATTTCAGATATAGGTGTCGATAGGCATTTCAGATATAGGTGTCGATAGGCATTTCAGATATAGGTGTCGATAGGCATTTCAGATATAGGTGTCGATAGGCATTTCAGATATGGTTGCCGATAAGCATTTCAAATATAGGTGCTGATAGGCATTCCAGATATGGTTGCCGATAAGCATTTCAAATATAGGTGCTGATAGGCATTTCAGATGTAGTTTCCGATAGGCATTTCAAAAATAGGTGTTGATAGGCATTTCAGATATAGGTGTCGATAGGCATTTCAGATATAGGTGTCGATAGGCATTTCAGATATAGGTGTCGATAGGCATTTCAGATATAGGTGTCGATAGGCATTTCAGATATAGGTGTCGATAGGCATTTCAGATATAGGTGCCGATAGGCATTTCAGATATAGTGCCGATTGGCATTTTAAAAATAGATGCCGATAGGCATTTCAGATATAGAAGCCGATAGGCATTTCAAATATAGGTGCCGATAGGCATTCCAGATATGGTTGCCGATAGGCATTTCAAATATAGGTGCTGATAGGCATTTCAGATGTAGTTTCCGATAGGCATTTCAAAAATAGGTGTCGATAGGCATTTCAGATATAGGTGTCGATAGGCATTTCAGATATAGGTGCCGATGGGTATTTCAGATATAGTTGCCGATTGGCATTTTAAAAATAGGTGCCGATAGGCATTTCAGATATAGAAGCCGATAGGCATTTCAAATATAGGTGCCGATAGGCATTCCAGATATGGTTGCCGATAGGCATTTCAAATATAGGTGCTGATAGGCATTTCAGATGTAGTTTCCGATAGGCATTTCAAAAATAGGTGTCGATAGGCATTTCAGATATAGGTGCCGATAGGCATTTTAGATATAGTTGCCGATTGGCATTTTAAAAATAGGTGCCGATAGGCATTTCAGATATAGAAGCCGATAGGCATTTCAAATATAGGTGCCGATAGGCATTCCAGATATGGTTGCCGATAAGCATTTCAAATATAGGTGCTGATAGGCATTTCAGATGTAGTTTCCGATAGGCATTTCAAAAATAGGTGTCGATAGGCATTTCAGATATAGGTGTCGATAGGCATTTCAGATATAGGTGTCGATAGGCATTTCGGATATAGGTGTCGATAGCATTTCAGATATAGGTGTCGATAGGCATTTCAGATACAGGTGTCGATAGGCATTTCAGATAAAAGTGTCGATAGGCATTTCAGATATAGGTGTCGATAGGCATTTCAGATATAGGTGCCGATAGGCATTTCAGATATAGTTGCCGATTGGCATTTTAAAAATAGGTGCCGATAGGCATTTCAGATATAGAAGCCGATAGGCATTTCAAATATAGGTGCCGATAGGCATTCCAGATATGGTTGCCGATAGGCATTTCAAATATAGGTGCTGATAGGCATTTCAGATGTAGTTTCCGATAGGCATTTCAAAAATAGGTGTCGATAGGCATTTCAGATATAGGTGTCGATAGGCATTTCAGATATAGGTGTCGATAGGCATTTCAGATATAGGTGTCGATAGGCATTTCAGATATAGGTGTCGATAGGCATTTCAGATATAGGTGTCGATAGGCATTTCAGATATAGGTGTCGATAGGCATTTCAGATATAGGTGTCGATAGGCATTTCAGATATAGGTGCCGATAGGCATTTCAGATATAGTTGCCGATTGGCATTTTAAAAATTGGTGCCGATAGGCATTTCAGATATAGAAGCCGATAGGCATTTCAAATATAGGTGCCGATAGGCATTCCAGATATGGTTGCCGATAGGCATTTCAAATATAGGTGCTGATAGGCATTTCAGATGTAGTTTCCGATAGGCATTTCAAAAATAGGTGTCGATAGGCATTTCAAATATAGGTGTCGATAGCATTTCAGATATAGGTGTCGATAGGCATTTCAGATATAGGTGTCGATAGGCATTTCAGATATAGGTGTCGATAGGCTTTTCAGATATAGGTGTCGATAGGCATTTCAGATATAGGTGTCGATAGGCATTTCAGATATAGGTGTCGATAGGCATTTCAGATATAGGTGCCGATAGGCATTTCAGATATAGTTGCCGATTCGCTTTTAAAAATTAGGTGCCGATAGGCATTTCAGATATAGAAGCCGATAGGCATTTCAAATATAGGTGCCGATAGGCATTCCAGATATGGTTGCCGATAGGCATTTCAAATATAGGGTGCTGATAGGCATTTCAGATGTAGTTTCCGATAGGCATTTCAAAAATAGGTGTCGATAGGCATTTCAGATATAGGTGTCGATAGGCATTTCAGATATAGGTGTCGATAGGCATTTCAGATATAGGTGTCGATAGGCATTTCAGATATAGGTGTCAATAGGCATTTCAGATATAGGTGTCGATAGGCATTTCAGATATAGGTGTCGATAGGCATTTAATATAGGTGTCGATAGGCATTTCAGATATTAGGTGCCGATAAGCATTTCAGATATAGTTGCCGATTGGCATTTTAAAAATAGGTGCCGATAGGCATTTCAGATATAGAAGCCGATAGGCATTTCAAATATAGGTGCCGATAGGCATTCCAGATATGGTTGCCGATAGGCATTTCAAATATAGGTGTTGATAGGCATTTCAGATGTAGTTTCCGATAGGCATTTCAAAAATAGGTGTCGATAGGCATTTCAGATATAGGTGTCGATAGGCATTTCAGATATAGGTGTCGATAGGCATTTCAGATATAGGTGTCGATAGGCATTTCAGATATAGGTGTCGATAGGCATTTCAGATATAGGTGTCGATAGGCATTTCAGATATAGGTGCCGATAGGCATTTCAGATATAGTTGCCGATTGGCATTTTAAAAATAGATGCCGATAGGCATTTCAGATTATAGAAGCCGATAGGCCATTTCAAATATAGGTGCCGATAGGCATTCCAGATATGGTTGCCGATAGGCATTTCAAATATAGGTGCTGATAGGCATTTCAGATGTAGTTTCCGATAGGCATTTCAAAAATAGGTGTCGATAGGCATTTCAGATATAGGTGTCGATAGGCATTTCAGATATAGGTGCCGATGGGTATTTTCAGATATAGTTGCCGATTGGCATTTAAAAATAGGTGCCGATAGGCATTTCAGATATAGAAGCCGATAGGCATTTCAAATATAGGTGCCGATAGGCATTCCAGATATGGTTGCAGATAGGCATTTCAAATATAGGTGCTGATAGGCATTTCAGATGTAGTTTCCGATAGGCATTTCAAAAATAGGTGTCGATAGCATTTCAGATATAGGTGCCGATAGGCATTTTAGATATAGTTGCCGATTGCATTTTAAAAATAGGTGCCGATAGGCATTTCAGATATAGAAGCCGATAGGCATTTCAAATATAGGTGCCGATAGGCATTCCAGATATGGTTGCCGATAAGCATTTCAAATATAGGTGCTGATAGGCATTTCAGATGTAGTTTCCGATAGGCATTTCAAAAATAGGTGTCGATAGGCATTTCAGATATAGGTGTCGATAGGCATTTCAGATATAGGTGTCGATAGGCATTTCGGATATAGGTGTCGATAGGCATTTCAGATATAGGTGTCGATAGGCATTTCAGATACAGGTGTCGATAGGCATTTCAGATAAAAGTGTCGATAGGCATTTCAGATATAGGTGTCGATAGGCATTTCAGATATAGGTGTCGATAGGCATTTCAGATATAGGTGCGATAGGCATTTCAGATATAGTTGCCGATTGGCATTTTAAAAATAGGTGCCGATAGGCATTTCAGATATAGAAGCCGATAGGCATTTCAAATATAGGTGCCGATAGGCATTCCAGATATGGTTGCCGATAGGCATTTCAAATATAGGTGCTGATAGGCATTTCAGATGTAGTTTCCGATAGGCATTTCAAAAATAGGTGTCGATAGGCATGTCAGATATAGGTGTCGATAGGCATTTCAGATATAGGTGTCGATAGGCATTTCAGATATAGGTGTCGATAGGCATTTCAGATATAGGTGTCGATAGGCATTTCAGATATAGGTGTCGATAGGCATTTCAGATATAGGTGTCGATAGGCATTTCAGATATAGGTGTCGATAGGCATTTCAGATATAGGTGCCGATAGGCATTTCAGATATAGTTGCCGATTGGCATTTTAAAAGTAGGTGCCGATAGGCATTTCAGATATAGAAGCCGATAGGCATTTCAAATATAGGTGCCGATAGGCATTCCAGATATGGTTGCCGATAGGCATTTCAAATATAGGTGCTGATAGGCATTTCAGATGTAGTTTCCGATAGGCATTTCAAAAATAGGTGTCGATAGGCATTTCAGATATAGGTGTCGATAGCCATTTCAGATATAGGTGTCGATAGGCATTTCAGATATAGGTGTCGATAGGCATTTCAGATATAGGTGTCGATAGGCATTTCAGATATAGGTGTCGATAGGCATTTCAGATATAGGTGTCGATAGGCATTTCAGATATAGGTGCCGATAGGCATTTCAGATTTAGTTGCCGATTTGGCATTTTAAAAATTGGTGCGATAGGCATTTCAGATATAGAAGCCGATAGGCATTTCAAATATAGGTGCCGATAGCATTCCAGATATGGTTGCCGATAGGCATTTCAAATATAGGTGCTGATAGGCATTTCAGATGTAGTTTCCGATAGGCATTTCAAAAATAGGTGTCGATAGGCATTTCAAATATAGGTGTCGATAGGCATTTCAGATATAGGTGTCGATAGGCATTTCAGATATAGGTGTCGATAGCATTTCAGATATAGGTGTCGATAGGCTTTTCAGATATAGGTGTCGATAGGCATTTCAGATATAGGTGTCGAT
>JAVRKA010001291.1:0-17066 GCA_034508555.1 Venustoraphidia nigricollis
CTGAAATGCCTATCGGCTTCTATATCTGAAATGCCTATCGGCACCTATTTTTAAAATGCCAATCGGCAACTATATCTGAAATGCCTATCGGCACCTATATCTGAAATGCCTATCGACACCTATATCTGAAATGCCTATCGACACCTATATCTGAAATGCCTATCGACACCTATATCTGAAATGCCTATCGACACCTATATCTGAAATGCCTATCGACACCTATATCTGAAATGCCTATCGACACCTATTTTTGAAATGCCTATCGGAAACTACATCTGAAATGCCTATCAGCACCTATATTTGAAATGCCTATCGGCAACAATATCTGGAATGCCTATCGGCACCTATATTTGAAATGCCCATCGGCTTCTATATCTGAAATGCCTATCGGCACCTGTTTTTAAAATGCCAATCGGCAACTATATCTGAAATGCCTATCGGCACCTATATCTGAAATGCCTATCGACACCTATATCTGAAATGCCTATCGACACCTATATCTAAAATGCCTATCGACACCTATATCTGAAATGCCTATCGACACCTATATCTGAAATGCCTATCGACACCTATATCTCAAATGCCTATCGACACCTATATCTGAAATGCCTATCGACACCTATATGTGAAATGCCTATCGACACCTATATCTGAAATGCCTATCGACACCTATTTTTGAAATGCCTATCGGAAACTACATCTGAAATGCCTATCAGCACCTATATTTGAAATGCCTAACGGCAACCATATCTGGAATGCCTATCGGCACCTATATTTGAAATGCCTATCGGCTTCTATATCTGAAATGCCTATCGGCACCTATTTTTAAAATGCCAATCGGCAACTATATCTGAAATGCCTATCGGCACCTATATCTGAAATGCCTATCGACACCTATATCTGAAATGCCTATCGACACCTATATCTGAAATGCCTATCGACACCTATATCTGAAATGCCTATCGACACCTATATCTGAAATGCCTATCGACACCTATATCTGAAATGCCTATCGACATCTATATCTGAAATGCCTATCGACACCTATATCTGAAATGCCTATCGACACCTATATCTGAAATGCCTATCGACACCTATTTTTAAAATGCCTATCGGAAACTACATCTGAAATGCCTATCAGCACCTATATTTGAAATGCCTATCGGCTTCTATATCTGAAATGCCTATCGGCACCTATTTTTAAAAAGCCAATCGGCAACTATATCTGAAATGCCTATTGGCACCTATATCTGAAATGCCTATCGACACCTATATCTGAAATGCCTATCGACACCTATATCTGAAATGCCTATCGACACCTATATCTGAAATGCCTATCGACACCTATATCTGAAATGCCTATCGACACCTATATCTGAAATGCCTATCGACACCTATATCTGAAATGCCTATCGACACCTATATCTGAAATGCCTATCGACACCTAGTTTTGAAATGCCTATCAGAAACTACATCTGAAATGCCTATCAGCACCTATATTTGAAATGCCTATCGGCAACCATATCTGGAATGCCTATCGGCACCTATATTTGAAATGCCTATCGGCTTCTATATCTGATATGCCTATCGGCACCTATTTTTAAAATGCCAATCGGCAACTATATCTGAAATGCCTATCGGCACCTATATCTGAAATGCCTATCGACACCTATATCTGAAATGCCTATCGACACCTATATCTGAAATGCCTATCGACACCTATATCTGAAATGCCTATCGACACCTATATCTGAAATGCCTATCGACACCTATATCTGAAATGCCTATCGACAGCTATATCTGAAATGCCTATCGACGCCTATTTTTGAAATGCCTATCGGAAATTACATCTGAAATGCCTATCAGCACCTATATTTGAAATGTCTATCTGCAACCATATCTGGAATGCCTATCGGCACCTATATTTGAAATGCCTATCGGCTTCTATATCTGAAATGCCTATCGGCACCTATATCTGAAATGCCTATCGACACCTATATCTGAAATGCCTATCGACACCTATATCTGAAATGCCTATCGACAGCTATATCTGAAATGCCTATCGACACCTATTTTTGAAATGCCTATCGGAAACTACATCTGAAATGCCTATCAGCACCTATATTTGAAATGCCTATCGGCAACCATATCTGGAATGCCTATCGGCACCTATATTTGAAATGCCTATCGGCTTCTATATCTGAAATGCCTATCGGCACCTATTTTTAAAATGCCAATCGGCAACTATATCTGAAATGCCTATCGGCACCTATATCTGAAATGCCTATTGACACCTATATCTGAAATGCCTATCGACACCTATATCTGAAATGCCTATCGACACCTATATCTGAAATGCCTATCGACAGCTATATCTGGAATGCCTATCGGCACCTATATTTGAAATGCCTATCGGCTTCTATATCTGAAATGCCTTTCGGCACCTATTTTTAAAATGCCAATCGGCAACTATATCGGAAATGCCTATCGGCACCTATATCTGAAATGCCTATCGACACCTATATCTGAAATGCCTATCGACACCTATATCTGAAATGCCTATCGACAAATATATCTGAAATGCCTATCGACACCTATATCTGAAATGCCTATCGACACCTATATCTGAAATGCCTATCGACACCTATATCTAAAATGCCTATCGACACCTATATCTGAAATGCCTATCGACACTTATTTTTGAAATGCCTATCGGAAACTTCATCTGAAATGCCTATCAGCACCTATATTTGAAATGCCTATCGGCAACCATATCTGGAATGCCTATCGGCACCTATATTTGAAATGCCTATCGGCTTCTATATCTGAAATGCCTATCGCTATCTATTTTTAAAATGCCAATCGGCAACTATATCTGAAATGCCTATCGGCACCTATATCTGAAATGCCTATCGACACCTATATCTGAAATGCCTATCGACACCTATATCTGAAATGCCTATCGACACCTATATCTGAAATGCCTATCGACACCTATATCTGAAATGCCTATCGACACCTATATCTGAAATGCCTATCGACACCTATATCTGAAATGCCTATCGACACCTATATCTGAAATGCCTATCGACACCTATTATCGAAATGCCTATCGGAAACTACATCTGAAATGCCTATCAGCACCTATATTTGAAATGCCTATCGGCAACCATATCTGGAATGCCTATCGGCACCTATATTTGAAATGCCTATCGGCTTCTATATCTGAAATGCCTATCGGCACCTATTTTTAAAATGCCAATCGGCAACTATATCTGAAATGCCTATCGGCTCCTATATCTGAAATGCCTATCGACACCTATATCTGAAATGCCTATCGACACCTATATCTGAAATGCCTATCGACACCTATATCTGAAATGCCTATCGACACCTATTTTTGAAATGCCTATCGGAAACTACATCTAAAATGCCTATCAGCACCTATATTTGAAATGCCTATCGGCAACCATATCTGGAATACCTATCGGCACCTATATTTGAAATGCCTATTGGCTTCTATATCTGAAATGCCTATCGGCACCTATTTTTAAAATGCCAATCGGCAACTATATCTGAAATGCTTATCGGCACTTATATCTGAAATGCCTATCGACACCTATATCTGAAATGCCTATCGACACCTATATCTGAAATGCCTATCGACACCTATATCTGAATTGCCTATCGACACCTATATCTGAAATGCCTATTGACACCTATATCTGAAATGCCTATCGACACCTATATCTGAAATGCCTATCGACACCTATATCTGAAATGCCTATCGACACCTATATCTGAAATGCCTATCGACACCTATTTTTGAAATGCCTATCGGACTATACATCTGAAATGCCTATCAGCACCTATATTTGAAATGCCTATCGGCAACCATATCTGGAATGCCCATCGGCACCTATATTTGAAATGCCTATCGGCTTCTATATCTGAAATGCCTATCGGCACCTATTTTTAAAATGCCAATCGGCAACTATATCTGAAATGCCTATCGGCACCTATATCTGAAATGCCTATCGACACCTATATCTAAAATGCCTATCGACACCTATATCTGAAATGCCTATCGACACCTATATCTGAAATGCCTATCGACACCTATATCTGAAATGCCTATCGACACCTATATCTGAAATGCCTATCGACACCTATATCTGAAATGCCTATCGACACCTATATCTGAAATGCCTATCGACACCTATTTTTGAAATGCCTATCGGAAACTACATCTGAAATGCCTATCAGCACCCATATTTGAAATGCCTATCGGCAACCATATCTGGAATGCCTATCGGCACCTATATTTGAAATGCCTATCGGCTTCTATATCTGAAATGCCTATCGGCACCTATTTTTAAAATGCCAATCGGCAACTATATCTGAAATGCCTATCGGCACCTATATCTGAAATGCCTATTGACACCTATATCTGAAATGCCTATCGACACCTATATCTGAAATGCCTATCGACACCTATATCTGAAATGCCTATCGACACATATATCTGAAATGCCTATCGACACCTATATCTGAAATGCATATCGACACCTATATCTGAAATGCCTATCGACACCTATTTTTGAAATGCCTATCGGAAACTACATCTGAAATGCCTATCAGCACTTATATTTGAAATGCCTATCGGCAACCATATCTGGAATGCCTATCGGCACCTATATTTGAAATGCCTATCGGCTTCTATATCTGAAATGCCTATCGGCACCTATTTTTAAAATGCCAATCGGCAACTATATCTGAAATGCCTATCGGCACCTATATCTGAAATGCCTATCGACACCTTTATCTGAAATGCCTATCGACACCTATATCTGAAATGCCTATCGACACCTATATCTGAAATGCCTATCGACACCTATATCTGAAATGCCTATCGACACCTATATCTGAAATGCCTATCGACACCTATATCTGAAATGCCTATCGACACCTATATCTGAAATGCCTATCGACACCTATATCTGAAATGCCTATCGACACCTATTTTTGAAATGCCTATCGGAAACTACATCTGAAATGCCTATCAGCACCTATATTTGAAATGCCTATCGGCAACCATATCTGGAATGCCTATCGGCACCTATATTTGAAATGCCTATCGGCTTCTATATCTGAAATGCCTATCGGCACCTATTTTTAAAATGCCAATCGGCAACTATATCTGAAATGCCTATCGGCACCTATATCTGCAATGCCTATCGACACCTATATCTGAAATGCCTATCGACACCTATATCTGAAATGCCTATCGACACCTATATCTGAAATGCCTATTGACACCTATATCTGAAATGCCTATCGACACCTATTTTAGAAATGCCTATCGGAAACTACATCTGAAATGCCTATCAGCACCTATATTTTAAATGCCTATCGGCAACCATATCTGGAATGTCTATCGGCACCTATATTTGAAATGCCTATCGGCTTCTATATCTGAAATGCCTATCGGCACCTATTTTTAAAATGCCAATCGGCAACTATAACTGAAATGCCTATCGGCACCTATATCTGAAATGCCTATCGACACCTATATCTGAAATGCCTATCGACACCTATATCTGAAATGCCTATCGACACCTCTATCTGAAATGCCTATCGACACCTATATCTGAAATGCCTATCGATACCTATATCTGAAATGCCTATTGACACCTATATCTGAAATGCCTATCGACACCTATATCTGAAATGCCTATCGACACCTATATCTGAAATGCCTATCGACACCTATATCTGAAATGCCTATCGACACCTATTTTTGAAATGCCTATCGGAAACTACATCTGAAATGCCTATCAGCACCTACATTTGAAATGCCTATCGGCAACCATATCTGGAATGCCTATCGGCACCTATATTTGAAATGCCTATCGGCTTCTATATCTGAAATGCCTATCGGCACCTATTTTTAAAATGCCAATCGGCTAATATATCTGAAATGCCTATCGGCACCTATATCTGAAATGCCTATCGACACCTATATCTGAAATGCCTATCGACACCTATATCTGAAATTCCTATCGACACCTATATCTGAAATGCCTATCGACACCTATATCTGAAATGCCTATCGACACCTATATCTGAAATGCCTATCGACACCTATATCTGAAATGCCTATCGACACCTATTTTTGAAATGCCTATCGGAAACTACATCTGAAATGCCTATCAGCACCTATATTTGAAATGCCTATCGGCAACCATATCTGGAATGCCTATCGGCACCTATATTTGAAATGCCTATCGGCTTCTATATCTGAAATGCCTATCGGCATCTATTTTTAAAATGCCAATCGGCAACTATATCTGAAATGCCTATCGGCACCTATATCTGAAATGCCTATCGACACCTATATCTGAAATGCCTATCGACACCTATATCTGAAATGCCTATCGACACCTATATCTGAAATGCCTATCGACACCTATATCTGAAATGCCTATCGACACCTATTTTTGAAATGCCTATCGGAAACTACATCTGAAATGCCTATCAGCACCTATATTTGAAATGCCTATCGGCAACCATATCTGGAATGCCTATCGGCACCTATATTTGAAATGCCTATCGGCTTCTATATCTAAAATGCCTATCGGCACCTATTTTTAAAATGCCAATCGGCTAATATATCTGAAATGCCTATCGGCACCTATATCTGAAATGCCTATCGACACCTATATCTGAAATGCCTATCGACACCTATATCTGAAATGCCTATCGACACCTATATCCGAAATGCCTATCGACACCTATATCTAAAATGCCTATCGACACCTATATCTGAAATGCCTATCGACACCTATATCTGAAATGCCTATCGACACCTATTTTTGAAATGCCTATCGGAAACTACATCTGAAATGCCTATCAGCACCTATATTTGAAATGCCTATCGGCAACCATATCTGGAATGCCTATCGGCACCTATATTTGAAATGCCTATCGGCTTCTATATCTGAAATGCCTATCGGCATCTATTTTTAAAATGCCAATCGGCAACTATATCTGAAATGCCTATCGGCACCTATATCTGAATGCCTATCGACACCTATATCTGAAATGCCTATCGACACCTATATCTGAAATGCCTATCGACACCTATATCTGAAATGCCTATCGACACCTATATCTGAAATGCCTATCGACACCTATTTTTGAAATGCCTATCGGAAACTACATCTGAAATGCCTATCAGCACCTATATTTGAAATGCCTAAAGGCAACCATATCTGGAATGCCTATCGGCACCTATATTTGAAATGCCCATCGACTTCTATATCTGAAATGCCTATCGGCACCTATTTTTAAAATGCCAATCGGCAACTATATCTGAAATGCCTATCGGCACCTATATCTGAAATGCCTATCGACACCTATATCTGAAATGCCTATCGACACCTATATCTGAAATGCCTATCGACACCTATATCTGAAATGCCTATCGACACCTATATCTGAAATGCCTATCGACACCTATATCTGAAATTCCTATCGACACCTATATCTGAAATGCCTATCGACACCTATATCTGAAATGCCTATCGACACCTATTATCGAAATGCCTATCGGAAACTACATCTGAAATGCCTATCAGCACCTATATTTGAAATGCCTATCGGCAACCATATCTGGAATGCCTATCGGCACCTATATTTGAAATGCCTATCGGCTTCTATATCTGAAATGCCTATCGGCACCTATTTTTAAAATGCCAATCGGCAACTATATCTGAAATGCCTATCGGCTCCTATATCTGAAATGCCTATCGACACCTATATCTGAAATGCCTATCGACACCTATATCTGAAATGCCTATCGACACCTATATCTGAAATGCCTATCGACACCTATATCTGAAATGCCTATCGACACCTATATCTGAAATGCCTATCGACACCTATATCTGTAATGCCTATCGACACCTATATCTGAAATGCCTATCGACACCTATTTTTGAAATGCCTATCGGAAACTACATCTGAAATGCCTATCAGCACATATATTTGAAATGCCTATCGGCAACCATATCTGGAATGCCTATCGGCACCTATATTTGAAATGCCTATCGGCTTCTATATCTGAAATGCCTATCGGCACCTATTTTTAAAATGCCAATCGGCAACTATATCTGAAATGCCTATCGGCACCTATATCTGAAATGCCTATCGACACCTATATCTGAAATGCCTATCGACACCTATATCTGAAATGCCTATCGACACCTATATCTGAAATGCCAATCGACACCTATATCTGAAATGCCTATCGACACCTATATCTGAAATGCCTATCGACACATATATCTGAAATGCCTATCGACACCTATATCTGAAATGCCTATCGACACCTATTTTTGAAATGCCTATCGGAAACTACATCTGAAATGCCTATCAGCACCTATATTTGAAATGCCTATCGGCAACCATATCTGGAATGCCTATCGGAACCTATATTTGAAATGCCTATCGGCTTCTATATCTGAAATGCCTATCGGCACCTATTTTTAAAATGCCAATCGGCAACTATATCTGAAATGCCTATCGGCACCTATATCTGAAATGCCTATCGACACCTATATCTGAAATGCCTATCGACACCTATATCTGAAATGCCTATCGACACCTATATCTGAAATGCCTATCGACACCTATATCTGAAATGCCTATCGACACCTATATCTGAAATGCCTATCGACACCTATTTTTGAAATGCCTATCGGAAACTACATCTGAAATGCCTATCAGCACCTATATTTGAAATGCCTATCGGCAACAATATCTGGAATGCCTATCGGCACCTATATTTGAAATGCCCATCGGCTTCTATATCTGAAATGCCTATCGGCACCTGTTTTTAAAATGCCAATCGGCAACTATATCTGAAATGCCTATCGGCACCTATATCTGAAATGCCTATCGACACCTATATCTGAAATGCCTATCGACACCTATATCTAAAATGCCTATCGACACCTATATCTGAAATGCCTATCGACACCTATATCTGAAATGCCTATCGACACCTATATCTCAAATGCCTATCGACACCTATATCTGAAATGCCTATCGACACCTATATGTGAAATGCCTATCGACACCTATATCTGAAATGCCTATCGACACCTATTTTTGAAATGCCTATCGGAAACTACATCTGAAATGCCTATCAGCACCTATATTTGAAATGCCTAACGGCAACCATATCTGGAATGCCTATCGGCACCTATATTTGAAATGCCTATCGGCTTCTATATCTGAAATGCCTATCGGCACCTATTTTTAAAATGCCAATCGGCAACTATATCTGAAATGCCTATCGGCACCTATATCTGAAATGCCTATCGACACCTATATCTGAAATGCCTATCGACACCTATATCTGAAATGCCTATCGACACCTATATCTGAAATGCCTATCGACACCTATATCTGAAATGCCTATCGACACCTATATCTGAAATGCCTATCGACATCTATATCTGAAATGCCTATCGACACCTATATCTGAAATGCCTATCGACACCTATATCTGAAATGCCTATCGACACCTATTTTTAAAATGCCTATCGGAAACTACATCTGAAATGCCTATCAGCACCTATATTTGAAATGCCTATCGGCTTCTATATCTGAAATGCCTATCGGCACCTATTTTTAAAAAGCCAATCGGCAACTATATCTGAAATGCCTATTGGCACCTATATCTGAAATGCCTATCGACACCTATATCTGAAATGCCTATCGACACCTATATCTGAAATGCCTATCGACACCTATATCTGAAATGCCTATCGACACCTATATCTGAAATGCCTATCGACACCTATATCTGAAATGCCTATCGACACCTATATCTGAAATGCCTATCGACACCTATATCTGAAATGCCTATCGACACCTAGTTTTGAAATGCCTATCAGAAACTACATCTGAAATGCCTATCAGCACCTATATTTGAAATGCCTATCGGCAACCATATCTGGAATGCCTATCGGCACCTATATTTGAAATGCCTATCGGCTTCTATATCTGATATGCCTATCGGCACCTATTTTTAAAATGCCAATCGGCAAATATATCTGAAATGCCTATCGGCACCTATATCTGAAATGCCTATCGACACCTATATCTGAAATGCCTATCGACACCTATATCTGAAATGCCTATCGACACCTATATCTGAAATGCCTATCGACACCTATATCTGAAATGCCTATCGACACCTATATCTGAAATGCCTATCGACAGCTATATCTGAAATGCCTATCGACGCCTATTTTTGAAATGCCTATCGGAAATTACATCTGAAATGCCTATCAGCACCTATATTTGAAATGTCTATCTGCAACCATATCTGGAATGCCTATCGGCACCTATATTTGAAATGCCTATCGGCTTCTATATCTGAAATGCCTATCGGCACCTATATCTGAAATGCCTATCGACACCTATATCTGAAATGCCTATCGACACCTATATCTGAAATGCCTATCGACAGCTATATCTGAAATGCCTATCGACACCTATTTTTGAAATGCCTATCGGAAACTACATCTGAAATGCCTATCAGCACCTATATTTGAAATGCCTATCGGCAACCATATCTGGAATGCCTATCGGCACCTATATTTGAAATGCCTATCGGCTTCTATATCTGAAATGCCTATCGGCACCTATTTTTAAAATGCCAATCGGCAACTATATCTGAAATGCCTATCGGCACCTATATCTGAAATGCCTATTGACACCTATATCTGAAATGCCTATCGACACCTATATCTGAAATGCCTATCGACACCTATATCTGAAATGCCTATCGACAGCTATATCTGGAATGCCTATCGGCACCTATATTTGAAATGCCTATCGGCTTCTATATCTGAAATGCCTTTCGGCACCTATTTTTAAAATGCCAATCGGCAACTATATCGGAAATGCCTATCGGCACCTATATCTGAAATGCCTATCGACACCTATATCTGAAATGCCTATCGACACCTATATCTGAAATGCCTATCGACAAATATATCTGAAATGCCTATCGACACCTATATCTGAAATGCCTATCGACACCTATATCTGAAATGCCTATCGACACCTATATCTAAAATGCCTATCGACACCTATATCTGAAATGCCTATCGACACTTATTTTTGAAATGCCTATCGGAAACTTCATCTGAAATGCCTATCAGCACCTATATTTGAAATGCCTATCGGCAACCATATCTGGAATGCCTATCGGCACCTATATTTGAAATGCCTATCGGCTTCTATATCTGAAATGCCTATCGGCACCTATTTTTAAAATGCCAATCGGCAACTATATCTGAAATGCCTATCGGCACCTATATCTGAAATGCCTATCGACACCTATATCTGAAATGCCTATCGACACCTATATCTGAAATGCCTATCGACACCTATATCTGAAATGCCTATCGACACCTATATCTGAAATGCCTATCGACACCTATATCTGAAATGCCTATCGACACCTATATCTGAAATGCCTATCGACACCTATATCTGAAATGCCAATCGACACCTATTTTTGAAATGCCTATCGGAAACTACATCTGAAATGCCTATCAGCACTTATATTTGAAATGCCTATCGGCAACCATATCTGGAATGCCTATCGGCACCTATATTTGAAATGCCTATCGGCTTCAATATCTGAAATGCCTATCGGGACCTATTTTTAAAATGCCAATCGGCAACTATATCTGAAATGCCTATCGGCACCTATATCTGAAATGCCTATCGACACCTTTATCTGAAATGCCTATCGACACCTATATCTGAAATGCCTATCGACATCTATATCTGAAATGCCTATCGACACCTATATCTGAAATGCCTATCGACACCTATATCTGAAATGCCTATCGACACCTATATCTGAAATGCCTATCGACACCTATATCTGAAATGCCTATCGACACCTATATCTGAAATGCCTATCGACACCTATTTTTGAAATGCCTATCGGAAACTACATCTGAAATGCCTATCAGCACATATATTTGAAATGCCTATCGGCAACCATATCTGGAATGGCTATCGGCACCTATATTTGAAATGCCTATCGGCTTCTATATCTGAAATGCCTATCGGCACCTATTTTTAAAATGCCAATCGGCAACTATATCTGAAATGCCTATCGGCACCTATATCTGAAATGCCTATCGACACCTATATCTGAAATGCCTATCGACACCTATATCTGAAATGCCTATCGACACCTATATCTGAAATGCCTATCGACACCTATATCTGAAATGCCTATCGACACCTATATCTGAAATGCCTATCGACACCTATATCTGAAATGCCTATCGACACCTATATCTGAAATGCCTATCGACACCTATTTTAGAAATGCCTATCGGAAACTACATCTGAAATGCCTATCAGCACCTATATTTTAAATGCCTATCGGCAACCATATCTGGAATGCCTATCGGCACCTATATTTGAAATGCCTATCGGCTTCTATATCTGAAATGCCTATCGGCACCTATTTTTAAAATGCCAATCGGCAACTATATCTGAAATGCCTATCGGCACCTATATCTGAAATGCCTATCGACACCTATATCTGAAATGCCTATCGACACCTATATCTGAAATGCCTATCGACACCTATATCTGAAATGCCTATCGACACCTATATCTGAAATGCCTATCGACACCTATATCTGAAATGCCTATCGACACCTATATCTGAAATGCCTATCGACACCTATATCTGAAATGCCTATCGACACCTATATCTGAAATGCCTATCGACACCTATATCTGAAATGCCTATCGACACCTATTTATGAAATGCCTATCGGAAACTACATCTGAAATGCCTATCAGCACCTATATTTGAAATGCCTATCGGCAACCATATCTGGAATGCCTATCGGCACCTATATTTGAAATGCCTATCGGCTTCTATATCTGAAATGCCTATCGGCACCTATTTTTAAAATGCCAATCGGCTAATATATCTGAAATGCCTATCGGCACCTATATCTGAAATGCCTATCGACACCTATATCTGAAATGCCTATCGACACCTATATCTGAAATGCCTATCGACACCTATATCTGAAATGCCTATCGACACCTATATCTGAAATGCCTATCGACACCTATATCTGAAATGCCTATCGACACCTATTTTTGAAATGCCTATCGGAAACTACATCTGAAATGCCTATCAGCACCTATATTTGAAATGCCTATCGGCAACCATATCTGGAATGCCTATCGGCACCTATATTTGAAATGCCTATCGGCTTCTATATCTGAAATGCCTATCGGCATCTATTTTTAAAATGCCAATCGGCAACTATATCTGAAATGCCTATCGGCACCTATATCTGAAATGCCTATCGACACCTATATCTGAAATGCCTATCGACACCTATATCTGAAATGCCTATCGACACCTATATCTGAAATGCCTATCGACACCTATATCTGAAATGCCTATCGACACCTATATCTGAAATGCCTATCGACACCTATATCTGAAATGCCTATCGACACCTATATCTGAAATGCCTATCGACACCTATTTTTGAAATGCCTATCGAAAACTACATCTGAAATGCCTATCAGCACCTATATTTGAAATGCCTATCGGCAACCATATCTGGAATGCCTATCGGCACCTATATTTGAAATGCCTATCGACTTCTATATCTGAAATGCCTATCGGCACCTATTTTTAAAATGCCAATCGGCAACTATATCTGAAATACCTATCGGCACCTATATCTGAAATGCCTATCGACACCTATATCTGAAATGCCTATCGACACCTATATCTGAAATGCCTATCGACACCTATATCTGAAATGCCTATCGACACCTATTTTTGAAATGCCTATCGGACTATACATCTGAAATGCCTATCAGCACCTATATTTGAAATGCCTATCGGCAACCATATCTGGAAAGCCTATCGGCACTTATATTTAAAATGCCTATCGGCTTCTATATCTGAAATGCCTATCGGCACCTATTTTTAAAATGCCAATCGGCAACTATATCTGAAATGCCTATCGGCACCTATATCTGAAATGCCTATCGACACCTATATCTGAAATGCCTATCGACACCTATATCTGAAATGCCTATCGACACCTATATCTGAAATGCCTATCGACACCTATATCTGAAATGCCTATCGACACCTTTATCTGAAATGCCTATCGACACCTATATCTGAAATGCCTATCGACACCTATATCTGAAATGCCTATCGACACCTATATCTGAAATGCCTATCGACACCTATATCTGAAATGCCTATCGACACCTATATCTGAAATGCCTATCGACACCTATTTTTGAAATGCCTATCGGAAACTACATCTGAAATGCCTATCAGCACCTATATTTGAAATGCCTATCGGCAACCATATCTGGAATGCCTATCGGCACCTATATTTGAAATGCCTATCGGCTTCTATATCTGAAATGCCTATCGGCACCTATTTTTAAAATGCCAATCGGCAACTATATCTGAAATGCCTATCGGCACCTATATCTGAAATGCCTATCGACACGTATATCTGAAATGCCTATCGACACCTATATCTGAAATGCCTATCGACACCTATATCTGAAATGCCAATCGATACCTATATCTGAAATGCCTATCGACACCTATATCTGAAATGCCTATCGACACCTATATCTGAAATGCTAATCGACACCTATATCTGAAATGCCTATCGACACCTATATCTGAAATGCCTATCGACACCTATTTTTGAAATGCCTATCGGAAACTACATCTGAAATGCCTATCAGCACCTATATTTGAAATGTCTATCGGCAACCATATCTGGAATGCCTATCAGCACCTATATTTGAAATGCCTATCGGCAACCATATCTGGAATGCCTATCGGCACCTATATTTGAAATGCCTATCGGCTTCTATATCTGAAATGCCTATCGGCACCTATTTTTAAAATGCCAATCGGCAACTATATCTGAAATGCCTATCGCTCCTATATCTGAAATGCCTATCGACACCTATATCTGAACATGCCTATCGACACCTATATCTGAAATGCCTATCGACACCTATATCTGAAATGCCTATCGACACCTATATCTGAAATGCCTATCGACACCTATATCTGAAATGCCTATCGACACCTATATCTGAAATGCCTATCGACACCTATATCTGAAATGCCTATCGACACCTATTTTTGAAATGCCTATCGGAAACTACATCTGAAATGCCTATCAGCACCTATATTTGAAATGCCTATCGCAACCATATCTGGAATGCCTATCGGCACCTATATTTGAAATGCCTATCGGCTTCTATATCTGAAATGCCTATCGGCACCTATTTTTAAATGCCAATCGGCAACTATATCTGAAATGCCTATCGGGCACCTATATCTGAAATGCCTATCGACACCCATATCTGAAATGCCTATCGACACCTATATCTGAAATGCCTATCGACACCTATATCTGAAATGCCTATCGACACCTATATCTGAAATGCTATCGACACCTATAACTGAAATGCCTATCGACACCTATATCTGAAATGCCTATCGACACCTATTTTTGAAATGCCTATCGGAAACTACATCTGAAATGCCTATCAGCACCTATATTTGAAATGCCTATCGGCAACTATATCTGAAATGCCTATCGACACCTATATCTGAAATGCCTATCAACACCTATATCTGAAATGCCTATCGACACCTATAACTGAAATGCCTATCGACACCTATATCTGAAATGCCTATCGACACCTATAACTGAAATGCCTATCGACACCTATATCTGAAATGCCTACCGACACCTATATCTGAAATGCCTATCGACACCTATATCTGAAATGCCTATCGACACCTATATCTGAAATGCCTATCGACACCTATTTTGAAATGCCTATCGGAAACTACATCTGAAATGCCTATCAGCACCTATATTTGAAATGCCTATCGGCAACCATATCTGGAATGCCTATCGGCACCTATATTTGAAATGCCTATCGGCTTCTATATCTGAAATGCCTATCGGCACCTATTTTTAAATGCCAATCGGCAACTATATCTGAAATGCCTATCGGCGCCTATATCTGAAATGCCTATCGACACCTATATCTAAAATGCCTATCGACACCTATATCTGAAATGCCTATCGACACCTATATTGAAATGCCTATCGACACCTATATCTGAAATGCCTATCGACACCTATATCTGAAATGCCTATCGACACCTATATCTGAAATGCCTATCGACACCTATTTTTGAAATGCCTATCGGAAACTACATCTGAAATGCCTATCGGCACCTATATTTGAAATGCCTATCGGCAACCATATCTGGAATGCCTATCGGCACCTATATTTGAAATGCCTATCGGCTTCTATATCTGAAATGCCTATCGGCACCTATTTTTTAAATGCAAATCGGCAACTATAATCTGAAATGCCTATTGGCACCTATATCTGAAATGCCTATCGACACCTATATCTGAAAAGCCTATCGACACCTATATCTGAAATGCCTATCGACACCTATATCTGAAATGCCTATCGACACCTATATCTGAAATGCCTATCGACACCTATATCTGAAATGCCTATCGACACCTATATCTGAAATGCCTATCGACACCTATATCTGAAATGCCTATCGACACCTAGTTTTGAAATGTCTATCGGAAACTACATCTGAAATGCCTATCAGCACCTATATTTGAAATGCCTATCGGCAACCATATCTGGAATGCCTATCAGCACCTATATTTGAAATGCCTATCGGCTTCTATATCTGAAATGCCTATCGGCACCTATTTTTTAAAATGCCAATCGGCAACTATATCTGAAATGCCTATCGGCACCTATATCTGAAATGCCTATCGACACCTATATCTGAAATGCCTATCGACACCTATATCTGAAATGCCTATCGACACCTATATCTGAAATGCCTATCGACACCTATATCTGAAATGCCTATCGACACC
>JAVRKA010001292.1:0-17063 GCA_034508555.1 Venustoraphidia nigricollis
ACACAATAGGCGCACTCTTCAAAAATACACAATAGGCGCACTCTTCAAAAATACACAATAGGCGCACTCTTCAAAAATACACAATAGGCGCACTCTTCAAAAATACACAATAGGCGCACTCTTCAAAAATACACAATAGGCGCACTCTTCAAAAATACACAATAGGCGCACTCTTCAAAAATACACAATAGGCGCACTCTTCAAAAATACACAATAGGCGCACTCTTCAAAAATACACAATAGGCGCACTCTTCAAAAATACACAATAGGCGCACTCTTCAAAAATACACAATAGGCGCACTCTTCAAAAATACACAATAGGCGCACTCTTCAAAAATACACAATAGGCGCACTCTTCAAAAATACACAATAGGCGCACTCTTCAAAAATACACAATAGGCGCACTCTTCAAAAATACACAATAGGCGCACTCTTCAAAAATACACAATAGGCGCACTCTTCAAAAATACACAATAGGCGCACTCTTCAAAAATACACAATAGGCGCACTCTTCAAAAATACACAATAGGCGCACTCTTCAAAAATACACAATAGGCGCACTCTTCAAAAATACACAATAGGCGCACTCTTCAAAAATACACAATAGGCGCACTCTTCAAAAATACACAATAGGCGCACTCTTCAAAAATACACAATAGGCGCACTCTTCAAAAATACACAATAGGCGCACTCTTCAAAAATACACAATAGGCGCACTCTTCAAAAATACACAATAGGCGCACTCTTCAAAAATACACAATAGGCGCACTCTTCAAAAATACACAATAGGCGCACTCTTCAAAAATACACAATAGGCGCACTCTTCAAAAATACACAATAGGCGCACTCTTCAAAAATACACAATAGGCGCACTCTTCAAAAATACACAATAGGCGCACTCTTCAAAAATACACAATAGGCGCACTCTTCAAAAATACACAATAGGCGCACTCTTCAAAAATACACAATAGGCGCACTCTTCAAAAATACACAATAGGCGCACTCTTCAAAAATACACAATAGGCGCACTCTTCAAAAATACACAATAGGCGCACTCTTCAAAAATACACAATAGGCGCACTCTTCAAAAATACACAATAGGCGCACTCTTCAAAAATACACAATAGGCGCACTCTTCAAAAATACACAATAGGCGCACTCTTCAAAAATACACAATAGGCGCACTCTTCAAAAATACACAATAGGCGCACTCTTCAAAAATACACAATAGGCGCACTCTTCAAAAATACACAATAGGCGCACTCTTCAAAAATACACAATAGGCGCACTCTTCAAAAATACACAATAGGCGCACTCTTCAAAAATACACAATAGGCGCACTCTTCAAAAATACACAATAGGCGCACTCTTCAAAAATACACAATAGGCGCACTCTTCAAAAATACACAATAGGCGCACTCTTCAAAAATACACAATAGGCGCACTCTTCAAAAATACACAATAGGCGCACTCTTCAAAAATACACAATAGGCGCACTCTTCAAAAATACACAATAGGCGCACTCTTCAAAAATACACAATAGGCGCACTCTTCAAAAATACACAATAGGCGCACTCTTCAAAAATACACAATAGGCGCACTCTTCAAAAATACACAATAGGCGCACTCTTCAAAAATACACAATAGGCGCACTCTTCAAAAATACACAATAGGCGCACTCTTCAAAAATACACAATAGGCGCACTCTTCAAAAATACACAATAGGCGCACTCTTCAAAAATACACAATAGGCGCACTCTTCAAAAATACACAATAGGCGCACTCTTCAAAAATACACAATAGGCGCACTCTTCAAAAATACACAATAGGCGCACTCTTCAAAAATACACAATAGGCGCACTCTTCAAAAATACACAATAGGCGCACTCTTCAAAAATACACAATAGGCGCACTCTTCAAAAATACACAATAGGCGCACTCTTCAAAAATACACAATAGGCGCACTCTTCAAAAATACACAATAGGCGCACTCTTCAAAAATACACAATAGGCGCACTCTTCAAAAATACACAATAGGCGCACTCTTCAAAAATACACAATAGGCGCACTCTTCAAAAATACACAATAGGCGCACTCTTCAAAAATACACAATAGGCGCACTCTTCAAAAATACACAATAGGCGCACTCTTCAAAAATACACAATAGGCGCACTCTTCAAAAATACACAATAGGCGCACTCTTCAAAAATACACAATAGGCGCACTCTTCAAAAATACACAATAGGCGCACTCTTCAAAAATACACAATAGGCGCACTCTTCAAAAATACACAATAGGCGCACTCTTCAAAAATACACAATAGGCGCACTCTTCAAAAATACACAATAGGCGCACTCTTCAAAAATACACAATAGGCGCACTCTTCAAAAATACACAATAGGCGCACTCTTCAAAAATACACAATAGGCGCACTCTTCAAAAATACACAATAGGCGCACTCTTCAAAAATACACAATAGGCGCACTCTTCAAAAATACACAATAGGCGCACTCTTCAAAAATACACAATAGGCGCACTCTTCAAAAATACACAATAGGCGCACTCTTCAAAAATACACAATAGGCGCACTCTTCAAAAATACACAATAGGCGCACTCTTCAAAAATACACAATAGGCGCACTCTTCAAAAATACACAATAGGCGCACTCTTCAAAAATACACAATAGGCGCACTCTTCAAAAATACACAATAGGCGCACTCTTCAAAAATACACAATAGGCGCACTCTTCAAAAATACACAATAGGCGCACTCTTCAAAAATACACAATAGGCGCACTCTTCAAAAATACACAATAGGCGCACTCTTCAAAAATACACAATAGGCGCACTCTTCAAAAATACACAATAGGCGCACTCTTCAAAAATACACAATAGGCGCACTCTTCAAAAATACACAATAGGCGCACTCTTCAAAAATACACAATAGGCGCACTCTTCAAAAATACACAATAGGCGCACTCTTCAAAAATACACAATAGGCGCACTCTTCAAAAATACACAATAGGCGCACTCTTCAAAAATACACAATAGGCGCACTCTTCAAAAATACACAATAGGCGCACTCTTCAAAAATACACAATAGGCGCACTCTTCAAAAATACACAATAGGCGCACTCTTCAAAAATACACAATAGGCGCACTCTTCAAAAATACACAATAGGCGCACTCTTCAAAAATACACAATAGGCGCACTCTTCAAAAATACACAATAGGCGCACTCTTCAAAAATACACAATAGGCGCACTCTTCAAAAATACACAATAGGCGCACTCTTCAAAAATACACAATAGGCGCACTCTTCAAAAATACACAATAGGCGCACTCTTCAAAAATACACAATAGGCGCACTCTTCAAAAATACACAATAGGCGCACTCTTCAAAAATACACAATAGGCGCACTCTTCAAAAATACACAATAGGCGCACTCTTCAAAAATACACAATAGGCGCACTCTTCAAAAATACACAATAGGCGCACTCTTCAAAAATACACAATAGGCGCACTCTTCAAAAATACACAATAGGCGCACTCTTCAAAAATACACAATAGGCGCACTCTTCAAAAATACACAATAGGCGCACTCTTCAAAAATACACAATAGGCGCACTCTTCAAAAATACACAATAGGCGCACTCTTCAAAAATACACAATAGGCGCACTCTTCAAAAATACACAATAGGCGCACTCTTCAAAAATACACAATAGGCGCACTCTTCAAAAATACACAATAGGCGCACTCTTCAAAAATACACAATAGGCGCACTCTTCAAAAATACACAATAGGCGCACTCTTCAAAAATACACAATAGGCGCACTCTTCAAAAATACACAATAGGCGCACTCTTCAAAAATACACAATAGGCGCACTCTTCAAAAATACACAATAGGCGCACTCTTCAAAAATACACAATAGGCGCACTCTTCAAAAATACACAATAGGCGCACTCTTCAAAAATACACAATAGGCGCACTCTTCAAAAATACACAATAGGCGCACTCTTCAAAAATACACAATAGGCGCACTCTTCAAAAATACACAATAGGCGCACTCTTCAAAAATACACAATAGGCGCACTCTTCAAAAATACACAATAGGCGCACTCTTCAAAAATACACAATAGGCGCACTCTTCAAAAATACACAATAGGCGCACTCTTCAAAAATACACAATAGGCGCACTCTTCAAAAATACACAATAGGCGCACTCTTCAAAAATACACAATAGGCGCACTCTTCAAAAATACACAATAGGCGCACTCTTCAAAAATACACAATAGGCGCACTCTTCAAAAATACACAATAGGCGCACTCTTCAAAAATACACAATAGGCGCACTCTTCAAAAATACACAATAGGCGCACTCTTCAAAAATACACAATAGGCGCACTCTTCAAAAATACACAATAGGCGCACTCTTCAAAAATACACAATAGGCGCACTCTTCAAAAATACACAATAGGCGCACTCTTCAAAAATACACAATAGGCGCACTCTTCAAAAATACACAATAGGCGCACTCTTCAAAAATACACAATAGGCGCACTCTTCAAAAATACACAATAGGCGCACTCTTCAAAAATACACAATAGGCGCACTCTTCAAAAATACACAATAGGCGCACTCTTCAAAAATACACAATAGGCGCACTCTTCAAAAATACACAATAGGCGCACTCTTCAAAAATACACAATAGGCGCACTCTTCAAAAATACACAATAGGCGCACTCTTCAAAAATACACAATAGGCGCACTCTTCAAAAATACACAATAGGCGCACTCTTCAAAAATACACAATAGGCGCACTCTTCAAAAATACACAATAGGCGCACTCTTCAAAAATACACAATAGGCGCACTCTTCAAAAATACACAATAGGCGCACTCTTCAAAAATACACAATAGGCGCACTCTTCAAAAATACACAATAGGCGCACTCTTCAAAAATACACAATAGGCGCACTCTTCAAAAATACACAATAGGCGCACTCTTCAAAAATACACAATAGGCGCACTCTTCAAAAATACACAATAGGCGCACTCTTCAAAAATACACAATAGGCGCACTCTTCAAAAATACACAATAGGCGCACTCTTCAAAAATACACAATAGGCGCACTCTTCAAAAATACACAATAGGCGCACTCTTCAAAAATACACAATAGGCGCACTCTTCAAAAATACACAATAGGCGCACTCTTCAAAAATACACAATAGGCGCACTCTTCAAAAATACACAATAGGCGCACTCTTCAAAAATACACAATAGGCGCACTCTTCAAAAATACACAATAGGCGCACTCTTCAAAAATACACAATAGGCGCACTCTTCAAAAATACACAATAGGCGCACTCTTCAAAAATACACAATAGGCGCACTCTTCAAAAATACACAATAGGCGCACTCTTCAAAAATACACAATAGGCGCACTCTTCAAAAATACACAATAGGCGCACTCTTCAAAAATACACAATAGGCGCACTCTTCAAAAATACACAATAGGCGCACTCTTCAAAAATACACAATAGGCGCACTCTTCAAAAATACACAATAGGCGCACTCTTCAAAAATACACAATAGGCGCACTCTTCAAAAATACACAATAGGCGCACTCTTCAAAAATACACAATAGGCGCACTCTTCAAAAATACACAATAGGCGCACTCTTCAAAAATACACAATAGGCGCACTCTTCAAAAATACACAATAGGCGCACTCTTCAAAAATACACAATAGGCGCACTCTTCAAAAATACACAATAGGCGCACTCTTCAAAAATACACAATAGGCGCACTCTTCAAAAATACACAATAGGCGCACTCTTCAAAAATACACAATAGGCGCACTCTTCAAAAATACACAATAGGCGCACTCTTCAAAAATACACAATAGGCGCACTCTTCAAAAATACACAATAGGCGCACTCTTCAAAAATACACAATAGGCGCACTCTTCAAAAATACACAATAGGCGCACTCTTCAAAAATACACAATAGGCGCACTCTTCAAAAATACACAATAGGCGCACTCTTCAAAAATACACAATAGGCGCACTCTTCAAAAATACACAATAGGCGCACTCTTCAAAAATACACAATAGGCGCACTCTTCAAAAATACACAATAGGCGCACTCTTCAAAAATACACAATAGGCGCACTCTTCAAAAATACACAATAGGCGCACTCTTCAAAAATACACAATAGGCGCACTCTTCAAAAATACACAATAGGCGCACTCTTCAAAAATACACAATAGGCGCACTCTTCAAAAATACACAATAGGCGCACTCTTCAAAAATACACAATAGGCGCACTCTTCAAAAATACACAATAGGCGCACTCTTCAAAAATACACAATAGGCGCACTCTTCAAAAATACACAATAGGCGCACTCTTCAAAAATACACAATAGGCGCACTCTTCAAAAATACACAATAGGCGCACTCTTCAAAAATACACAATAGGCGCACTCTTCAAAAATACACAATAGGCGCACTCTTCAAAAATACACAATAGGCGCACTCTTCAAAAATACACAATAGGCGCACTCTTCAAAAATACACAATAGGCGCACTCTTCAAAAATACACAATAGGCGCACTCTTCAAAAATACACAATAGGCGCACTCTTCAAAAATACACAATAGGCGCACTCTTCAAAAATACACAATAGGCGCACTCTTCAAAAATACACAATAGGCGCACTCTTCAAAAATACACAATAGGCGCACTCTTCAAAAATACACAATAGGCGCACTCTTCAAAAATACACAATAGGCGCACTCTTCAAAAATACACAATAGGCGCACTCTTCAAAAATACACAATAGGCGCACTCTTCAAAAATACACAATAGGCGCACTCTTCAAAAATACACAATAGGCGCACTCTTCAAAAATACACAATAGGCGCACTCTTCAAAAATACACAATAGGCGCACTCTTCAAAAATACACAATAGGCGCACTCTTCAAAAATACACAATAGGCGCACTCTTCAAAAATACACAATAGGCGCACTCTTCAAAAATACACAATAGGCGCACTCTTCAAAAATACACAATAGGCGCACTCTTCAAAAATACACAATAGGCGCACTCTTCAAAAATACACAATAGGCGCACTCTTCAAAAATACACAATAGGCGCACTCTTCAAAAATACACAATAGGCGCACTCTTCAAAAATACACAATAGGCGCACTCTTCAAAAATACACAATAGGCGCACTCTTCAAAAATACACAATAGGCGCACTCTTCAAAAATACACAATAGGCGCACTCTTCAAAAATACACAATAGGCGCACTCTTCAAAAATACACAATAGGCGCACTCTTCAAAAATACACAATAGGCGCACTCTTCAAAAATACACAATAGGCGCACTCTTCAAAAATACACAATAGGCGCACTCTTCAAAAATACACAATAGGCGCACTCTTCAAAAATACACAATAGGCGCACTCTTCAAAAATACACAATAGGCGCACTCTTCAAAAATACACAATAGGCGCACTCTTCAAAAATACACAATAGGCGCACTCTTCAAAAATACACAATAGGCGCACTCTTCAAAAATACACAATAGGCGCACTCTTCAAAAATACACAATAGGCGCACTCTTCAAAAATACACAATAGGCGCACTCTTCAAAAATACACAATAGGCGCACTCTTCAAAAATACACAATAGGCGCACTCTTCAAAAATACACAATAGGCGCACTCTTCAAAAATACACAATAGGCGCACTCTTCAAAAATACACAATAGGCGCACTCTTCAAAAATACACAATAGGCGCACTCTTCAAAAATACACAATAGGCGCACTCTTCAAAAATACACAATAGGCGCACTCTTCAAAAATACACAATAGGCGCACTCTTCAAAAATACACAATAGGCGCACTCTTCAAAAATACACAATAGGCGCACTCTTCAAAAATACACAATAGGCGCACTCTTCAAAAATACACAATAGGCGCACTCTTCAAAAATACACAATAGGCGCACTCTTCAAAAATACACAATAGGCGCACTCTTCAAAAATACACAATAGGCGCACTCTTCAAAAATACACAATAGGCGCACTCTTCAAAAATACACAATAGGCGCACTCTTCAAAAATACACAATAGGCGCACTCTTCAAAAATACACAATAGGCGCACTCTTCAAAAATACACAATAGGCGCACTCTTCAAAAATACACAATAGGCGCACTCTTCAAAAATACACAATAGGCGCACTCTTCAAAAATACACAATAGGCGCACTCTTCAAAAATACACAATAGGCGCACTCTTCAAAAATACACAATAGGCGCACTCTTCAAAAATACACAATAGGCGCACTCTTCAAAAATACACAATAGGCGCACTCTTCAAAAATACACAATAGGCGCACTCTTCAAAAATACACAATAGGCGCACTCTTCAAAAATACACAATAGGCGCACTCTTCAAAAATACACAATAGGCGCACTCTTCAAAAATACACAATAGGCGCACTCTTCAAAAATACACAATAGGCGCACTCTTCAAAAATACACAATAGGCGCACTCTTCAAAAATACACAATAGGCGCACTCTTCAAAAATACACAATAGGCGCACTCTTCAAAAATACACAATAGGCGCACTCTTCAAAAATACACAATAGGCGCACTCTTCAAAAATACACAATAGGCGCACTCTTCAAAAATACACAATAGGCGCACTCTTCAAAAATACACAATAGGCGCACTCTTCAAAAATACACAATAGGCGCACTCTTCAAAAATACACAATAGGCGCACTCTTCAAAAATACACAATAGGCGCACTCTTCAAAAATACACAATAGGCGCACTCTTCAAAAATACACAATAGGCGCACTCTTCAAAAATACACAATAGGCGCACTCTTCAAAAATACACAATAGGCGCACTCTTCAAAAATACACAATAGGCGCACTCTTCAAAAATACACAATAGGCGCACTCTTCAAAAATACACAATAGGCGCACTCTTCAAAAATACACAATAGGCGCACTCTTCAAAAATACACAATAGGCGCACTCTTCAAAAATACACAATAGGCGCACTCTTCAAAAATACACAATAGGCGCACTCTTCAAAAATACACAATAGGCGCACTCTTCAAAAATACACAATAGGCGCACTCTTCAAAAATACACAATAGGCGCACTCTTCAAAAATACACAATAGGCGCACTCTTCAAAAATACACAATAGGCGCACTCTTCAAAAATACACAATAGGCGCACTCTTCAAAAATACACAATAGGCGCACTCTTCAAAAATACACAATAGGCGCACTCTTCAAAAATACACAATAGGCGCACTCTTCAAAAATACACAATAGGCGCACTCTTCAAAAATACACAATAGGCGCACTCTTCAAAAATACACAATAGGCGCACTCTTCAAAAATACACAATAGGCGCACTCTTCAAAAATACACAATAGGCGCACTCTTCAAAAATACACAATGGGCGCACTCTTCAAAAATACACAATAGGCGCACTCTTCAAAAATACACAATAGGCGCACTCTTCAAAAATACACAATAGGCGCACTCTTCAAAAATACACAATAGGCGCACTCTTCAAAAATACACAATAGGCGCACTCTTCAAAAATACACAATAGGCGCACTCTTCAAAAATACACAATAGGCGCACTCTTCAAAAATACACAATAGGCGCACTCTTCAAAAATACACAATAGGCGCACTCTTCAAAAATACACAATAGGCGCACTCTTCAAAAATACACAATAGGCGCACTCTTCAAAAATACACAATAGGCGCACTCTTCAAAAATACACAATAGGCGCACTCTTCAAAAATACACAATAGGCGCACTCTTCAAAAATACACAATAGGCGCACTCTTCAAAAATACACAATAGGCGCACTCTTCAAAAATACACAATAGGCGCACTCTTCAAAAATACACAATAGGCGCACTCTTCAAAAATACACAATAGGCGCACTCTTCAAAAATACACAATAGGCGCACTCTTCAAAAATACACAATAGGCGCACTCTTCAAAAATACACAATAGGCGCACTCTTCAAAAATACACAATAGGCGCACTCTTCAAAAATACACAATAGGCGCACTCTTCAAAAATACACAATAGGCGCACTCTTCAAAAATACACAATAGGCGCACTCTTCAAAAATACACAATAGGCGCACTCTTCAAAAATACACAATAGGCGCACTCTTCAAAAATACACAATAGGCGCACTCTTCAAAAATACACAATAGGCGCACTCTTCAAAAATACACAATAGGCGCACTCTTCAAAAATACACAATAGGCGCACTCTTCAAAAATACACAATAGGCGCACTCTTCAAAAATACACAATAGGCGCACTCTTCAAAAATACACAATAGGCGCACTCTTCAAAAATACACAATAGGCGCACTCTTCAAAAATACACAATAGGCGCACTCTTCAAAAATACACAATAGGCGCACTCTTCAAAAATACACAATAGGCGCACTCTTCAAAAATACACAATAGGCGCACTCTTCAAAAATACACAATAGGCGCACTCTTCAAAAATACACAATAGGCGCACTCTTCAAAAATACACAATAGGCGCACTCTTCAAAAATACACAATAGGCGCACTCTTCAAAAATACACAATAGGCGCACTCTTCAAAAATACACAATAGGCGCACTCTTCAAAAATACACAATAGGCGCACTCTTCAAAAATACACAATAGGCGCACTCTTCAAAAATACACAATAGGCGCACTCTTCAAAAATACACAATAGGCGCACTCTTCAAAAATACACAATAGGCGCACTCTTCAAAAATACACAATAGGCGCACTCTTCAAAAATACACAATAGGCGCACTCTTCAAAAATACACAATAGGCGCACTCTTCAAAAATACACAATAGGCGCACTCTTCAAAAATACACAATAGGCGCACTCTTCAAAAATACACAATAGGCGCACTCTTCAAAAATACACAATAGGCGCACTCTTCAAAAATACACAATAGGCGCACTCTTCAAAAATACACAATAGGCGCACTCTTCAAAAATACACAATAGGCGCACTCTTCAAAAATACACAATAGGCGCACTCTTCAAAAATACACAATAGGCGCACTCTTCAAAAATACACAATAGGCGCACTCTTCAAAAATACACAATAGGCGCACTCTTCAAAAATACACAATAGGCGCACTCTTCAAAAATACACAATAGGCGCACTCTTCAAAAATACACAATAGGCGCACTCTTCAAAAATACACAATAGGCGCACTCTTCAAAAATACACAATAGGCGCACTCTTCAAAAATACACAATAGGCGCACTCTTCAAAAATACACAATAGGCGCACTCTTCAAAAATACACAATAGGCGCACTCTTCAAAAATACACAATAGGCGCACTCTTCAAAAATACACAATAGGCGCACTCTTCAAAAATACACAATAGGCGCACTCTTCAAAAATACACAATAGGCGCACTCTTCAAAAATACACAATAGGCGCACTCTTCAAAAATACACAATAGGCGCACTCTTCAAAAATACACAATAGGCGCACTCTTCAAAAATACACAATAGGCGCACTCTTCAAAAATACACAATAGGCGCACTCTTCAAAAATACACAATAGGCGCACTCTTCAAAAATACACAATAGGCGCACTCTTCAAAAATACACAATAGGCGCACTCTTCAAAAATACACAATAGGCGCACTCTTCAAAAATACACAATAGGCGCACTCTTCAAAAATACACAATAGGCGCACTCTTCAAAAATACACAATAGGCGCACTCTTCAAAAATACACAATAGGCGCACTCTTCAAAAATACACAATAGGCGCACTCTTCAAAAATACACAATAGGCGCACTCTTCAAAAATACACAATAGGCGCACTCTTCAAAAATACACAATAGGCGCACTCTTCAAAAATACACAATAGGCGCACTCTTCAAAAATACACAATAGGCGCACTCTTCAAAAATACACAATAGGCGCACTCTTCAAAAATACACAATAGGCGCACTCTTCAAAAATACACAATAGGCGCACTCTTCAAAAATACACAATAGGCGCACTCTTCAAAAATACACAATAGGCGCACTCTTCAAAAATACACAATAGGCGCACTCTTCAAAAATACACAATAGGCGCACTCTTCAAAAATACACAATAGGCGCACTCTTCAAAAATACACAATAGGCGCACTCTTCAAAAATACACAATAGGCGCACTCTTCAAAAATACACAATAGGCGCACTCTTCAAAAATACACAATAGGCGCACTCTTCAAAAATACACAATAGGCGCACTCTTCAAAAATACACAATAGGCGCACTCTTCAAAAATACACAATAGGCGCACTCTTCAAAAATACACAATAGGCGCACTCTTCAAAAATACACAATAGGCGCACTCTTCAAAAATACACAATAGGCGCACTCTTCAAAAATACACAATAGGCGCACTCTTCAAAAATACACAATAGGCGCACTCTTCAAAAATACACAATAGGCGCACTCTTCAAAAATACACAATAGGCGCACTCTTCAAAAATACACAATAGGCGCACTCTTCAAAAATACACAATAGGCGCACTCTTCAAAAATACACAATAGGCGCACTCTTCAAAAATACACAATAGGCGCACTCTTCAAAAATACACAATAGGCGCACTCTTCAAAAATACACAATAGGCGCACTCTTCAAAAATACACAATAGGCGCACTCTTCAAAAATACACAATAGGCGCACTCTTCAAAAATACACAATGGGCGCACTCTTCAAAAATACACAATAGGCGCACTCTTCAAAAATACACAATAGGCGCACTCTTCAAAAATACACAATAGGCGCACTCTTCAAAAATACACAATAGGCGCACTCTTCAAAAATACACAATAGGCGCACTCTTCAAAAATACACAATAGGCGCACTCTTCAAAAATACACAATAGGCGCACTCTTCAAAAATACACAATAGGCGCACTCTTCAAAAATACACAATAGGCGCACTCTTCAAAAATACACAATAGGCGCACTCTTCAAAAATACACAATAGGCGCACTCTTCAAAAATACACAATAGGCGCACTCTTCAAAAATACACAATAGGCGCACTCTTCAAAAATACACAATAGGCGCACTCTTCAAAAATACACAATAGGCGCACTCTTCAAAAATACACAATAGGCGCACTCTTCAAAAATACACAATAGGCGCACTCTTCAAAAATACACAATAGGCGCACTCTTCAAAAATACACAATAGGCGCACTCTTCAAAAATACACAATAGGCGCACTCTTCAAAAATACACAATAGGCGCACTCTTCAAAAATACACAATAGGCGCACTCTTCAAAAATACACAATAGGCGCACTCTTCAAAAATACACAATAGGCGCACTCTTCAAAAATACACAATAGGCGCACTCTTCAAAAATACACAATAGGCGCACTCTTCAAAAATACACAATAGGCGCACTCTTCAAAAATACACAATAGGCGCACTCTTCAAAAATACACAATAGGCGCACTCTTCAAAAATACACAATAGGCGCACTCTTCAAAAATACACAATAGGCGCACTCTTCAAAAATACACAATAGGCGCACTCTTCAAAAATACACAATAGGCGCACTCTTCAAAAATACACAATAGGCGCACTCTTCAAAAATACACAATAGGCGCACTCTTCAAAAATACACAATAGGCGCACTCTTCAAAAATACACAATAGGCGCACTCTTCAAAAATACACAATAGGCGCACTCTTCAAAAATACACAATAGGCGCACTCTTCAAAAATACACAATAGGCGCACTCTTCAAAAATACACAATAGGCGCACTCTTCAAAAATACACAATAGGCGCACTCTTCAAAAATACACAATAGGCGCACTCTTCAAAAATACACAATAGGCGCACTCTTCAAAAATACACAATAGGCGCACTCTTCAAAAATACACAATAGGCGCACTCTTCAAAAATACACAATAGGCGCACTCTTCAAAAATACACAATAGGCGCACTCTTCAAAAATACACAATAGGCGCACTCTTCAAAAATACACAATAGGCGCACTCTTCAAAAATACACAATAGGCGCACTCTTCAAAAATACACAATAGGCGCACTCTTCAAAAATACACAATAGGCGCACTCTTCAAAAATACACAATAGGCGCACTCTTCAAAAATACACAATAGGCGCACTCTTCAAAAATACACAATAGGCGCACTCTTCAAAAATACACAATAGGCGCACTCTTCAAAAATACACAATAGGCGCACTCTTCAAAAATACACAATAGGCGCACTCTTCAAAAATACACAATAGGCGCACTCTTCAAAAATACACAATAGGCGCACTCTTCAAAAATACACAATAGGCGCACTCTTCAAAAATACACAATAGGCGCACTCTTCAAAAATACACAATAGGCGCACTCTTCAAAAATACACAATAGGCGCACTCTTCAAAAATACACAATAGGCGCACTCTTCAAAAATACACAATAGGCGCACTCTTCAAAAATACACAATAGGCGCACTCTTCAAAAATACACAATAGGCGCACTCTTCAAAAATACACAATAGGCGCACTCTTCAAAAATACACAATAGGCGCACTCTTCAAAAATACACAATAGGCGCACTCTTCAAAAATACACAATAGGCGCACTCTTCAAAAATACACAATAGGCGCACTCTTCAAAAATACACAATAGGCGCACTCTTCAAAAATACACAATAGGCGCACTCTTCAAAAATACACAATAGGCGCACTCTTCAAAAATACACAATAGGCGCACTCTTCAAAAATACACAATAGGCGCACTCTTCAAAAATACACAATAGGCGCACTCTTCAAAAATACACAATAGGCGCACTCTTCAAAAATACACAATAGGCGCACTCTTCAAAAATACACAATAGGCGCACTCTTCAAAAATACACAATAGGCGCACTCTTCAAAAATACACAATAGGCGCACTCTTCAAAAATACACAATAGGCGCACTCTTCAAAAATACACAATAGGCGCACTCTTCAAAAATACACAATAGGCGCACTCTTCAAAAATACACAATAGGCGCACTCTTCAAAAATACACAATAGGCGCACTCTTCAAAAATACACAATAGGCGCACTCTTCAAAAATACACAATAGGCGCACTCTTCAAAAATACACAATAGGCGCACTCTTCAAAAATACACAATAGGCGCACTCTTCAAAAATACACAATAGGCGCACTCTTCAAAAATACACAATAGGCGCACTCTTCAAAAATACACAATAGGCGCACTCTTCAAAAATACACAATAGGCGCACTCTTCAAAAATACACAATAGGCGCACTCTTCAAAAATACACAATAGGCGCACTCTTCAAAAATACACAATAGGCGCACTCTTCAAAAATACACAATAGGCGCACTCTTCAAAAATACACAATAGGCGCACTCTTCAAAAATACACAATAGGCGCACTCTTCAAAAATACACAATAGGCGCACTCTTCAAAAATACACAATAGGCGCACTCTTCAAAAATACACAATAGGCGCACTCTTCAAAAATACACAATAGGCGCACTCTTCAAAAATACACAATAGGCGCACTCTTCAAAAATACACAATAGGCGCACTCTTCAAAAATACACAATAGGCGCACTCTTCAAAAATACACAATAGGCGCACTCTTCAAAAATACACAATAGGCGCACTCTTCAAAAATACACAATAGGCGCACTCTTCAAAAATACACAATAGGCGCACTCTTCAAAAATACACAATAGGCGCACTCTTCAAAAATACACAATAGGCGCACTCTTCAAAAATACACAATAGGCGCACTCTTCAAAAATACACAATAGGCGCACTCTTCAAAAATACACAATAGGCGCACTCTTCAAAAATACACAATAGGCGCACTCTTCAAAAATACACAATAGGCGCACTCTTCAAAAATACACAATAGGCGCACTCTTCAAAAATACACAATAGGCGCACTCTTCAAAAATACACAATAGGCGCACTCTTCAAAAATACACAATAGGCGCACTCTTCAAAAATACACAATAGGCGCACTCTTCAAAAATACACAATAGGCGCACTCTTCAAAAATACACAATAGGCGCACTCTTCAAAAATACACAATAGGCGCACTCTTCAAAAATACACAATAGGCGCACTCTTCAAAAATACACAATAGGCGCACTCTTCAAAAATACACAATAGGCGCACTCTTCAAAAATACACAATAGGCGCACTCTTCAAAAATACACAATAGGCGCACTCTTCAAAAATACACAATAGGCGCACTCTTCAAAAATACACAATAGGCGCACTCTTCAAAAATACACAATAGGCGCACTCTTCAAAAATACACAATAGGCGCACTCTTCAAAAATACACAATAGGCGCACTCTTCAAAAATACACAATAGGCGCACTCTTCAAAAATACACAATAGGCGCACTCTTCAAAAATACACAATAGGCGCACTCTTCAAAAATACACAATAGGCGCACTCTTCAAAAATACACAATAGGCGCACTCTTCAAAAATACACAATAGGCGCACTCTTCAAAAATACACAATAGGCGCACTCTTCAAAAATACACAATAGGCGCACTCTTCAAAAATACACAATAGGCGCACTCTTCAAAAATACACAATAGGCGCACTCTTCAAAAATACACAATAGGCGCACTCTTCAAAAATACACAATAGGCGCACTCTTCAAAAATACACAATAGGCGCACTCTTCAAAAATACACAATAGGCGCACTCTTCAAAAATACACAATAGGCGCACTCTTCAAAAATACACAATAGGCGCACTCTTCAAAAATACACAATAGGCGCACTCTTCAAAAATACACAATAGGCGCACTCTTCAAAAATACACAATAGGCGCACTCTTCAAAAATACACAATAGGCGCACTCTTCAAAAATACACAATAGGCGCACTCTTCAAAAATACACAATAGGCGCACTCTTCAAAAATACACAATAGGCGCACTCTTCAAAAATACACAAT
>JAVRKA010001293.1:0-17023 GCA_034508555.1 Venustoraphidia nigricollis
ATTGGCATTTTAAAAATAGGTGCCGATAGGCATTTCAGATATAGAAGCCGATAGGCATTTCAAATATAGGTGTTGATAGGCATTCCAGATATGGTTGCCGATAGGCTTTTCAAATATAGGTGCTGATAGGCATTTCAGATGTAGTTTCCGATAGGCATTTCAAAAATAGGTGTCGATAGGCATTTCAGATATAGGTGTCGATAGGCATTTTAGATATAGGTGTCGATAGGCATTTCAGATATAGGTGTCGATAGGCATTTCAGATATAGGTGTCGATAGGCATTTCAGATATAGGTGTCGATAGGCATTTCAGATATAGGTGTCGATAGGCATTTCAGATATAGGTGTCGATAGGCATTTCAGATATAGGTGCCGATAGGCATTTCAGATATAGTTGCCGATTGGCATTTTAAAAATAGGTGCCGATAGGCATTTCAGATATAGAAGCCGATAGGCATTTCAAATATAGGTGCCGATAGGCATTCCAGATATGGTTGCCGATAGGCATTTCAAATATAGGTGCTGATAGGCATTTCAAATGTAGTTTCCGATAGGCATTTCAAAAATAGGTGTCGATAGGCATTTCAGATATAGGTGTCGATAGGCATTTCAGATATAGGTGTCGATAGGCATTTCAGATATAGGTGTCGATAGGCATTTCAGATATAGGTGTCGATAGGCATTTCAGATATAGGTGTCGATAGGCATTTCAGATATAGGTGTCGATAGGCATTTCAGATATAGGTGTCGATAGGCATTTCAGATATAGGTGTCGATAGGCATTTCAGATATAGGTGCCGATAGGCATTTCAGATATAGTTGCCGATTGGCATTTTAAAAATAGGTGCCGATAGGCATTTCAGATATAGAAGCCGATAGGCATTTCAAATATAGGTGCCGATAGGCATTCCAGATATGGTTGCCGATAGGCATTTCAAATATAGGTGCTGATAGGCATTTCAGATGTAGTTTCCGATAGGCATTTCAAAAATAGGTGTCGATAGGCATTTCAGATATAGGTGTCGATTGGCATTTCAGATATAGGTGTCGATAGGCATTTCAGATATAGGTGTCGATAGGCATTTCAGATATAGGTGTCGATAGGCATTTCAGATATAGGTGTCGATAGGCATTTCAGATATAGGTGTCGATAGGCATTTCAGATATAGGTGTCGATAGGCATTTCAGATATAGGTGCCGATAGGCATTTCAGATATAGTAGCCGATTGGCATTTTAAAAATAGGTGCCGATAGGCATTTCAGATATAGAAGCCGATAGGCATTTCAAATATAGGTGCCGATAGGCATTTCAGATATGGTTGCCGATAGGCATTTCAAATATAGGTGCTGATAGGCATTTCAGATGTAGTTTCCGATAGGCATTTCAAAAATAGGTGTCGATAGGCATTTCAGATATAGGTGTCGATAGGCATTTCAGATATAGGTGTCGATAGGCATTTCAGATATAGGTGTCGATAGGCATTTCAGATATAGGTGTCGATAGGCATTTCAGATATAGGTGTCGATAGGCATTTCAGATATAGGTGTCGATAGGCATTTCAGATATAGGTGTCGATAGGCATTTCAGATATAGGTGTCGATAGGCATTTCAGATATAGGTGCCGATAGGCATTTCAGATATAGGTGCCTATAGGCATTTCAGATATAGTTGCCGATTGGCATTTTAAAAATAGATGCCGATAGGCATTTCAGATATAGAAGCCGATAGGCATTTCAAATATAGGTGCCGATAGGCATCCCAGATATGGTTGCCGATAGGCATTTCAAATATAGGTGCTGATAGGCATTTCAGATGTAGTTTCCGATAGGCATTTCAAAAATAGGTGTCGATAGGCATTTCAGATATAGGTGTCGATTGGCATTTCAGATATAGGTGTCGATAGGCATTTCAGATATAGGTGTCGATAGGCATTTCAGATATAGGTGTCGATAGGCATTTCAGATATAGGTGTCGATAGGCATTTCAGATATAGGTGTCGATAGGCATTTCAGATATAGGTGTCGATAGGCATTTCAGATATAGGTGTCGATAGGCATTTCAGATATAGGTGCCGATAGGCATTTCAGATATAGTTGCCGATTGGCATTTTAAAAATAGGTGCCGATAGGCATTTCAGATATAGAAGCCGATAGGCATTTCAAATATAGGTGCCGATAGGCATTCCAGATATGGTTGCCGATAGGCATTTCAAATATAGGTGCTGATAGGCATTTCAAATATAGGTGCTGATAGGCATTTCAGATGTAGTTTCCGATAGGCATTTCAAAAATAGGTGTCGATAGGCATTTCAGATATAGGTGTCGATAGGCATTTCAGATATAGGTGTCGATAGGCATTTCAGATATAGGTGTCGATAGGCATTTCAGATATAGGTGTCGATAGGCATTTCAGATATAGGTGTCGATAGGCATTTCAGATATAGGTGTCTTTAGGCATTTCAGATATAGGTGTCGATAAGCATTTCAGATATAGGTGCCGATAGGCATTTCAGATATAGTTGCCGATTGGCATTTTAAAAATAGGTGCCGATAGGCATTTCAGATATAGAAGCCGATAGGCATTTCAAATATAGGTGCCGATAGACATTCCAGATATGGTTGCCGATAGGCATTTCAAATATAGGTGCTGATAGGCATTTCAGATGTAGTTTCCGATAGGCATTTCAAAAAAAAGGTGTCGATAGGCATTTCAGATATAGGTGTCGATAGGCATTTCAGATATAGGTGTCGATAGGCATTTCAGATATAGGTGTCGATAGGCATTTCAGATATAGGTGTCGATGGGCATTTCAGATATAGGTGTCGATAGGCATTTCAGATATAGGTGTCGATAGGCATTTCAGATATAGGTGTCGATAGGCATTTCAGATATAGGTGTCGATAGGCATTTCAGATATAGGTGTCGATAGGCATTTCAGATATAGGTGTCGATAGGCATTTCAGATATAAGTGTCGATAGGCATTTCAGATATAGGTGCCGATAGGCATTTCAGATATAGTTGCCGATTGGCAGTTTAAAAATAGGTGCCGATAGGCATTTCAGATATAGAAGCCGATAGGCATTTCAAATATAGGTGCCGATAGGCATTCCAGATATGGTTGCCGATAGGCATTTCAAATATAGGTGCTGATAGGCATTTCAGATGTAGTTTCCGATAGGCATTTCAAAAATAGGTGTCGATAGGCATTTCAGATATAGGTGTCGATAGGCATTTCAGATATAGGTGTCGATAGGCATTTCAGATATAGGTGTCGATAGGCATTTCAGATATAGGTGTCGATAGGCATTTCAGATATAGGTGTCGATAGGCATTTCAGATATAGGTGTCGATAGGCATTTCAGATATAGGTGTCGATAGGCATTTCAGATATAGGTGCCGATAGGCATTTCAGATATAGTTGCCGATTGGCATTTTAAAAATAGGTGCCGATATGCATTTCAGATATAGAAGCCGATAGGCATTTCAAATATAGGTGCCGATAGGCATTCCAGATATGGTTGCCGATAGGCATTTCAAATATAGGTGCTGATAGGCATTTCAGATGTAGTTTCCGATAGGCATTTCAAAAATAGGTGTCGATAGGCATTTCAGATATAGGTGTCGATAGGCATTTCAGATATAGGTGTCGATAGGCATTTCAGATATAGGTGTCGATAGGCATTTCAGATATAGGTGTCGATAGGCATTTCAGATATAGGTGTCGATAGGCATTTCAGATATAGGTGTCGATAGGCATTTCAGATATAGGTGTCGATAGGCATTTCAGATATAGGTGTCGATAGGCATTTCAGATATAGGTGTCGATAGGCATTTCAGATATAGGTGTCGATAGGCATTTCAGATATAAGTGTCGATAGGCATTACAGATATAGGTGCCGATAGGCATTTCAGATATAGTTGCCGATTGGCAGTTTAAAAATAGGTGCCGATAGGCATTTCAGATATAGAAGCCGATAGGCATTTCAAATATAGGTGCCGATAGGCATTCCAGATATGGTTGCCGATAGGCATTTCAAATATAGGTGCTGATAGGCATTTCAGATGTAGTTTCCGATAGGCATTTCAAAAATAGGTGTCGATAGGCATTTCAGATATAGGTGTCGATAGGCATTTCAGATATAGGTGTCGATAGGCATTTCAGATATAGGTGTCGATAGGCATTTCAGATATAGGTGTCGATAGGCATTTCAGATATAGGTGTCGATAGGCATTTCAGATATAGGTGTCGATAGGCATTTCAGATATAGGTGTCGATAGGCATTTCAGATATAGGTGCCGATAGGCATTTCAGATATAGTTGCCGATTGGCATTTTAAAAATAGGTGCCGATAGGCATTTCAGATATAGAAGCCGATAGGCATTTTAAATATAGGTGCCGATAGGCATTCCAGATATGGTTGCCGATAGGCATTTCAAATATAGGTGCTGATAGGCATTTCAGATGTATTTTCCGATAGGCATTTCAAAAATAGGTGTCGATAGGCATTTCAGATATAGGTGTCGATAGGCATTTCAGATATAGGTGTCGATAGGCATTTCAGATATAGGTGTCGATAGGCATTTCAGATATAGGTGTCGATAGGCATTTCAGATATAGGTGTCGATAGGCATTTCAGATATAGGTGTCGATAGGCATTTCAGATATAGGTGTCGATAGGCATTTCAGATATAGGTGTCGATAGGCATTTCAGATATAGGTGCCGATAGGCATTTCAGATATAGTTGCCGATTGGCATTTTAAAAATAGGTGCCGATAGGCATTTCAGATATAGAAGCCGATAGGCATTTCAAATATAGGTGCCGATAGGCATTCCAGATATGGTTGCCGATAGGCATTTCAAATATAGGTGCTGATAGGCATTTCAGATGTAGTTTCCGATAGGCATTTCAAAAATAGGTGTCGATAGGCATTTCAGATATAGGTGTCGATTGGCTTTTCAGATATAGGTGTCGATAGGCATTTCAGATATAGGTGTCGATAGGCATTTCAGATATAGGTGTCGATAGGCATTTCAGATATAGGTGTCGATAGGCATTTCAGATATAGGTGTCGATAGGCATTTCAGATATAGGTGTCGATAGGCATTTCAGATATAGGTGCCGATAGGCATTTCAGATATAGTTGCCGATTGGCATTTCAAAAATAGGTGCCGATAGGCATTTCAGATATAGAAGCCGATAGGCATTTCAAATATAGTTGCCGATAGGCATTCCAGATATGGTTGCCGATAGGCATTTCAAATATAGGTGCTGATAGGCATTTCAGATGTAGTTTCCGATAGGCATTTCAAAAATTGGTGTCGATAGGCATTTCAGATATAGGTGTCGATAGGCATTTAGATATAGGTGTCGATAGGCATTTCAGATATAGGTGTCGATAGGCATTTCAGATATAGGTGTCGATAGGCATTTCAGATATAGGTGTCGATAGGCATTTCAGATATAGGTGTCTTTAGGCATTTCAGATATAGGTGTCGATAGGCATTTCAGATATAGGTGCCGATAGGCATTTCAGATATAGTTGCCAATTGGCATTTTAAAAATAGGTGCCGATAGGCATTTCAGATATAGAAGCCGATAGGCATTTCAAATATAGGTGCCGATAGGCATTCCAGATATGGTTGCCGATAGGCATTTCAAATATAGGTGCTGATAGGCATTTCAGATGTAGTTTCCGATAGGCATTTCAAAAATAGGTGTCGATAGGCATTTCAGATATAGGTGTCGATAGGCATTTCAGATATAGGTGTCGATAGGCATTTCAGATATAGGTGTCGATAGGCATTTCAGATATAGGTGTCGATAGGCATTTCAGATATAGGTGTCGATAGGCATTTCAGATATAGGTGTCGATAGGCATTTCAGATATAGGTGTCGATAGGCATTTCAGATATAGGTGTCGATAGGCATTTCAGATATAGGTGTCGATAGGCATTTCAGATATAGGTGTCGATAGGCATTTCAGATATAGGTGTCGATAGGCATTTCAGATATAAGTGTCGATAGGCATTACAGATATAGGTGCCGATAGGCATTTCAGATATAGTTGCCGATTGGCAGTTTAAAAATAGGTGCCGATAGGCATTTCAGATATAGAAGCCGATAGGCATTTCAAATATAGGTGCCGATAGGCATTCCAGATATGGTTGCCGATAGGCATTTCAAATATAGGTGCTGATAGGCATTTCAGATGTAGTTTCCGATAGGCATTTCAAAAATAGGTGTCGATAGGCATTTCAGATATAGGTGTCGATAGGCATTTCAGATATAGGTGTCGATAGGCATTTCAGATATAGGTGTCGATAGGCATTTCAGATATAGGTGTCGATAGGCATTTCAGATATAGGTGTCGATAGGCATTTCAGATATAGGTGTCGATAGGCATTTCAGATATAGGTGTCGATAGGCATTTCAGATATAGGTGCCGATAGGCATTTCAGATATAGTTGCCGATTGGCATTTTAAAAATAGGTGCCGATAGGCATTTCAGATATAGAAGCCGATAGGCATTTTAAATATAGGTGCCGATAGGCATTCCAGATATGGTTGCCGATAGGCATTTCAAATATAGGTGCTGATAGGCATTTCAGATGTATTTTCCGATAGGCATTTCAAAAATAGGTGTCGATAGGCATTTCAGATATAGGTGTCGATAGGCATTTCAGATATAGGTGTCGATAGGCATTTCAGATATAGGTGTCGATAGGCATTTCAGATATAGGTGTCGATAGGCATTTCAGATATAGGTGTCGATAGGCATTTCAGATATAGGTGTCGATAGGCATTTCAGATATAGGTGTCGATAGGCATTTCAGATATAGGTGTCGATAGGCATTTCAGATATAGGTGCCGATAGGCATTTCAGATATAGTTGCCGATTGGCATTTTAAAAATAGGTGCCGATAGGCATTTCAGATATAGAAGCCGATAGGCATTTCAAATATAGGTGCCGATAGGCATTCCAGATATGGTTGCCGATAGGCATTTCAAATATAGGTGCTGATAGGCATTTCAGATGTAGTTTCCGATAGGCATTTCAAAAATAGGTGTCGATAGGCATTTCAGATATAGGTGTCGATTGGCTTTTCAGATATAGGTGTCGATAGGCATTTCAGATATAGGTGTCGATAGGCATTTCAGATATAGGTGTCGATAGGCATTTCAGATATAGGTGTCGATAGGCATTTCAGATATAGGTGTCGATAGGCATTTCAGATATAGGTGTCGATAGGCATTTCAGATATAGGTGCCGATAGGCATTTCAGATATAGTTGCCGATTGGCATTTCAAAAATAGGTGCCGATAGGCATTTCAGATATAGAAGCCGATAGGCATTTCAAATATAGTTGCCGATAGGCATTCCAGATATGGTTGCCGATAGGCATTTCAAATATAGGTGCTGATAGGCATTTCAGATGTAGTTTCCGATAGGCATTTCAAAAATTGGTGTCGATAGGCATTTCAGATATAGGTGTCGATAGGCATTTAGATATAGGTGTCGATAGGCATTTCAGATATAGGTGTCGATAGGCATTTCAGATATAGGTGTCGATAGGCATTTCAGATATAGGTGTCGATAGGCATTTCAGATATAGGTGTCTTTAGGCATTTCAGATATAGGTGTCGATAGGCATTTCAGATATAGGTGCCGATAGGCATTTCAGATATAGTTGCCAATTGGCATTTTAAAAATAGGTGCCGATAGGCATTTCAGATATAGAAGCCGATAGGCATTTCAAATATAGGTGCCGATAGGCATTCCAGATATGGTTGCCGATAGGCATTTCAAATATAGGTGCTGATAGGCATTTCAGATGTAGTTTCCGATAGGCATTTCAAAAATAGGTGTCGATAGGCATTTCAGATATAGGTGTCGATAGGCATTTCAGATATAGGTGTCGATAGGCATTTCAGATATAGGTGTCGATAGGCATTTCAGATATAGGTGTCGATAGGCATTTCAGATATAGGTGTCGATAGGCATTTCAGATATAGGTGTCGATAGGCATTTCAGATATAGGTGTTGATAGGCATTTCAGATATAGGTGTCGATAGGCATTTCAGATATAGGTGCCGATAGGCATTTCAGATATAGTTGCCGATTGGTATTTTAAAAATAGGTGCCGATAGGCATTTCAGATATAGAAGCCGATAGGCATTTCAAATATAGGTGCCGATAGGCATTCCAGATATGGTTGCCGATAGGCATTTCAAATATAGGTGCTGATAGGCATTTCAGATGTAGTTTCCGATAGGCATTTCAAAAATAGGTGTCGATAGGCATTTCAGATATAGGTGTCGATAGGCATTTCAGATATAGGTGTTGATAGGCATTTCAGATATAGGTGTCGATAGGCATTTCAGATATAGGTGTCGATAGGCATTTCAGATATAGGTGTCGATAGGCATTTCAGATATAGGTGCCGATAGGCATTTCAGATATAGTTGCCGATTGGCATTTTAAAAATAGGTGCCGATAGGCATTTCAGATATAGAAGCCGATAGGCATTTCAAATATAGGTACCGATAGGCATTCCAGATATGGTTGCCGATAGGCATTTCAAATATAGGTGCTGATAGGCATTTCAGATGTAGTTTCCGATAGGCATTTCAAAAATAAGTGTCGATAGGCATTTCAGATATAGGTGTAGATAGGCATTTCAGATATAGGTGTCGATAGGCATTTCAGATATGGGTGTCGATAGGCATTTCAGATATAGGTGTCGATAGGCATTTCAGATATAGGTGTCGATAGGCATTTCAGATATAGGTGTCGATAGGCATTTCAGATATATGTGTCGATAGGCATTTCAGATATAGGTGCCGATAGGCATTTCAGATATAGTTGCCGATTGGCATTTTAAAAATAGGTGCCGATAGGCATTTCAGATATAGAAGCCGATAGGCATTTCAAATATAGGTGCCGATAGGATTTCCAGATATGGTTGCCGATAGGCATTTCAAATATAAGTGCTGATAGGCATTTCAGATGTAGTTTCCGATAGGCATTTCAAAAATAGGTGTCGATAGGCATTTCAGATATAGGTGTCGATAGGCATTTCAGATATAGGTGTCGATAGGCATTTCAGATATAGGTGTCGATAGGCATTTCAGATATAGGTGTCGATAGGCATTTCAGATATAGGTGCCGATAGGCATTTCAGATATATTTGCCGATTGGCATTTAAAAAATAGGTGCCGATAGGCATTTCAGATATAGAAGCCGATAGGCATTTCAAATATAGGTGCCGATAGGCATTCCAGATATGGTTGCCGATAGGCATTTCAAATATAGGTGCTGATAGGCATTTCAGATGTAGTTTCCGATAGGCATTTCAAAAATAGGTGTCGATAGGCATTTCAGATATAGGTGTCGATAGGCATTTCAGATATAGGTGTCGATAGGCATTTCAGATATAGGTGTCGATAGGCATTTCAGATATAGGTGTCGATAGGCATTTAAGATATAGGTGCCGATAGGCATTTCAGTAATAGTTGCCGATTGGCATTTTCAAAATAGGTGCCGATAGGCATTTCAGATATAGAAGCCGATAGGCATTTCAAATATAGGTGCCGATAGGCATTCCAGATATGGTTGCCGATAGGCATTTCAAATATAGGTGCTGATAGGCATTTCAGATGTAGTTTCCGATAGGCATTTCAAAAATAGGTGTCGATAGGCATTTCAGATATAGGTGTCAATAGGCATTTCAGATATAGGTGTCGATAGGCATTTCAGATATAGGTGTCGATAGGCATTTCAGATATAGGTGTCGATAGGCATTTCAGATATAGGTGTCGATAGGCATTTCAGATATAGGTGTCGATAGGCATTTCAGATATAGGTGTCGATAGGCATTTCAGATATAGGTGTCGATAGGCATTTCAGATATAGGTGTCGATAGGCATTTCAGATATAGGTGCCGATAGGCATTTCAGATATAGTTGCCGATTGGCATTTTAAAAATAGGTGCCGATAGGCATTTCAGATATAGAAGCCGATAGGCATTTCAAATATAGGTGTTGATAGGCATTCCAGATATGGTTGCCGATAGGCTTTTCAAATATAGGTGCTGATAGGCATTTCAGATGTAGTTTCCGATAGGCATTTCAAAAATAGGTGTCGATAGGCATTTCAGATATAGGTGTCGATAGGCATTTCAGATATAGGTGTCGATAGGCATTTCAGATATAGGTGTCGATAGGCATTTCAGATATAGGTGTCGATAGGCATTTCAGATATAGGTGTCGATAGGCATTTCAGATATAGGTGTCGATAGGCATTTCAGATATAGGTGTCGATAGGCATTTCAGATATAGGTGCCGATAGGCATTTCAGATATAGTTGCCGATTGGCATTTTAAAAATAGGTGCCGATAGGCATTTCAGATATAGAAGCCGATAGGCATTTCAAATATAGGTGCCGATAGGCATTCCAGATATGGTTGCCGATAGGCATTTCAAATATAGGTGCTGATAGGCATTTCAGATGTAGTTTCCGATAGGCTTTTCAAAAATAGGTGTCGATAGGCATTTCAGATATAGGTGTCGATAGGCATTTCAGATATAGGTGTCGATAGGCATTTCAGATATAGGTGTCGATAGGCATTTCAGATATAGGTGTCGATAGGCATTTCAGATATAGGTGTCGATAGGCATTTCAGATATAGGTGTCGATAGGCATTTCAGATATAGGTGTCGATAGGCATTTCAGATATAGGTGTCGATAGGCATTTCAGATATAGGTGCCGATAGGCATTTCAGATATTGTTGCCGATTGGCATTTTAAAAATAGGTGCCGATAGGCATTTCAGATATAGAAGCCGACAGGCATTTCAAATATAGGTGCCGATAGGCATTCCAGATATGGTTGCCGATAGGCATTTCAAATATAGGTGCTGATAGGCATTTCAGATGTAGTTTCCCATAGGCATTTCAAAAATAGGTGTCGATAGGCATTTCAGATATAGGTGTCGATAGGCATTTCAGATATAGGTGTCGATAGGCATTTCAGATATAGGTGTCGATAGGCATTTCAGATATAGGTGTCGATAGGCATTTCAGATATAGGTGTCGATAGGCATTTCAGATATAGGTGTCGATAGGCATTTCAGATATAGGTGTCGATAGGTATTTCAGATATAGGTGCCGATAGGCATTTCAGATGTAGTTGCCGATTGGCATTTCAAAAATATGTGCCGATAGGCATTTCAGATATAGAAGCCGATAGGCATTTCAAATATAGGTGCCGATAGGCATTCCAGATATGGTTGCCGATAGGCATTTCAAATATAGGTGCTGATAGGCATTTCAGATGTAGTTTCCTATAGGCATTTCAAAAATTGGTGTCGATAGGCATTTCAGATATAGGTGTCGATAGGCATTTCAGATATAGGTGTCGATAGGCATTTCAGATATAGGTGTCGATAGGCATTTCAGATATAGGTGTCGATAGGCATTTCAGATATAGGTGTCTTTAAGCATTTCAGATATAGGTGTCGATAGGCATTTCAGATATAGGTGCCGATAGGCATTTCAGATATAGTTGCCGATTGGCATTTTAAAAATAGGTGCCGATAGGCATTTCAGATATAGAAGCCGATAGGCATTTCAAATATAGGTGCCGATAGGCATTCCAGATATGGTTGCCGATAGGCATTTCAAATATAGGTGCTGATAGGCATTTCAGATGTAGTTTCCGATAGGCATTTCAAAAATAGGTGTCGATAGGCATTTCAGATATAGGTGTCGATAGGCATTTCAGATATAGGTGTCGATAGGCATTTCAGATATAGGTGCCGATAGGCATTTCAGATATAGGTGTCGATAGGCATTTCAGATATAGGTGTCGATAGGCATTTCAGATATAGGTGTCGATAGGCATTTCAGATATAGGTGTCTTTAAGCATTTCAGATATAGGTGTCGATAGGCATTTCAGATATAGGTGCCGATAGGCATTTCAGATATAGTTGCCGATTGGCATTTTAAAAATAGGTGCCGATAGGCATTTCAGATATAGAAGCCGATAGGCATTTCAAATATAGGTGCCGATAGGCATTCCAGATATGGTTGCCGATAGGCATTTCAAATATAGGTGCTGATAGGCATTTCAGATGTAGTTTCCGATAGGCATTTCAAAAATAGGTGTCGATAGGCATTTCAGATATAAGTGTCGATAGGCATTTCAGATATAGGTGTCGATAGGCATTTCAGATATAGGTGTCGATAGGCATTTCAGATATAGGTGTCGATAGGCATTTCAGATATAGGTGTCGATAGGCATTTCAGATATAGGTGTCGATAGGCATTTCAGATATAGGTGCCGATAGGCATTTCAGATATAGTTGCCGATTGGCATTTTAAAAATAGGTGCCGATAGGCATTTCAGATATAGAAGCCGATAGGCATTTCAAATATAGGTACCGATAGGCATTCCAGATATGGTTGCCGATAGGCATTTCAAATATAGGTGCTGATAGGCATTTCAGATGTAGTTTCCGATAGGCATTTCAAAAATAAGTGTCGATAGGCATTTCAGATATAGGTGTCGATAGGCATTTCAGATATAGGTGTCGATAGGCATTTCAGATATAGGTGTCGATAGGCATTTCAGATATAGGTGTCGATAGGCATTTCAGATATAGGTGTCGATAGGCATTTCAGATATAGGTGTCGATAGGCATTTCAGATATAGGTGTCGATAGGCATTTCAGATATAGGTGCCGATAGGCATTTCAGATATAGTTGCCGATTGGCATTTTAAAAATAGGTGCCGATAGGCATTTCAGATATAGAAGCCGATAGGCATTTCAAATATAGGTGCCGATAGGATTTCCAGATATGGTTGCCGATAGGCATTTCAAATATAAGTGCTGATAGGCATTTCAGATGTAGTTTCCGATAGGCATTTCAAAAATAGGTGTCGATAGGCATTTCAGATATAGGTGTCGATAGGCATTTCAGATATAGGTGTCGATAGGCATTTCAGATATAGGTGTCGATAGGCATTTCAGATATAGGTGTCGATAGGCATTTCAGATATAGGTGTCGATAGGCATTTCAGATATAGGTGTCGATAGGCATTTCAGATATAGGTGTCGATAGGCATTTCAGATATAGGTGCCGATAGGCATTTCAGATATATTTGCCGATTGGCATTTAAAAAATAGGTGCCGATAGGCATTTCAGATATAGAAGCCGATAGGCATTTCAAATATAGGTGCCGATAGGCATTCCAGATATGGTTGCCGATAGGCATTTCAAATATAGGTGCTGATAGGCTTTTCAGATGTAGTTTCCGATAGGCATTTCAAAAATAGGTGTCGAGAGGCATTTCAGATATAGGTGTCGATAGGCATTTCAGATATAGGTGTCGATAGGCATTTCAGATATAGGTGTCGATAGGCATTTCAGATATAGGTGTCGATAGGCATTTCAGATATAGGTGTCGATAGGCATTTCAGATATAGGTGTCGATAGGCATTTCAGATATTGGTGTCGATAGGCATTTAAGATATAGGTGCCGATAGGCATTTCAGTAATAGTTGCCGATTGGCATTTTAAAAATAGGTGCCGATAGGCATTTCAGATATAGAAGCCGATAGGCATTTCAAATATAGGTGCCGATAGGCATTCCAGATATGGTTGCCGATAGGCATTTCAAATATAGGTGCTGATAGGCATTTCAGATGTAGTTTCCGATAGGCATTTCAAAAATAGGTGTCGATAGGCATTTCAGATATAGGTGTCGATAGGCATTTCAGATATAGGTGTCGATAGGCATTTCAGATATAGGTGTCGATAGGCATTTCAGATATAGGTGTCGATAGGCATTTCAGATATAGGTGTCGATTGGCATTTCAGATATAGGTGTCGATAGGCATTTCAGATATAGGTGTCGATAGGCATTTCAGATATAGGTGTCGATAGGCATTTCAGATATAAGTGTCGATAGGCATTTCAGATATAGGTGTCGATAGGCATTTCAGATATAGGTGTCGATAGGCATTTCAGATATAGGTGTCGATAGGCATTTCAGATATAGGTGTCGATAGGCATTTCAGATATAGGTGCCGATAGTCATTTCAGATATAGTTGCCGATTGGCATTTTAAAAATAGGTGCCGATAGGCAATTCAGATATAGAAGCCGATAGGCATTTCAAATATAGGTGTTGATAGGCATTCCAGATATGGTTGCCGATAGGCTTTTCAAATATAGGTGCTGATAGGCATTTCAGATGTAGTTTCCGATAGGCATTTCAAAAATAGGTGTCGATAGGCATTTCAGATATAGGTGTCGATAGGCATTTCAGATATAGGTGTCGATAGGCATTTCAGATATAGGTGTCGATAGGCATTTCAGATAGAGGTGTCGATAGGCATTTCAGATATAGGTGTCGATAGGCATTTCAGATATAGGTGTCGATAGGCATTTCAGATATAGGTGTCGATAGGCATTTCAGATATAGGTGTCGATAGGCATTTCAGATATAGGTGTCGATAGGCATTTCAGATATAGGTGTCGATAGGCATTTCAGATATAGGTGTCGATAGGCATTTCAGATATAGGTGTCGATAGGCATTTCAGATATAGGTGCCGATAGGCATTTCAGATATAGTTGCCGATTGGCATTTTAAAAATAGGTGCCGATAGGCATTTCAGATATAGAAGCCGATAGGCATTTCAAATATAGGTGTTGATAGGCATTCCAGATATGGTTGCCGATAGGCTTTTCAAATATAGGTGCTGATAGGCATTTCAGATGTAGTTTCCGATAGGCATTTCAAAAATAGGTGTCGATAGGCATTTCAGATATAGGTGTCGATAGGCATTTTAGATATAGGTGTCGATAGGCATTTCAGATATAAGTGTCGATAGGCATTTCAGATATAGGTGTCGATAGGCATTTCAGATATAGGTGTCGATAGGCATTTTAGATATAGGTGTCGATAGGCATTTCAGATATAGGTGTCGATAGGCATTTCAGATATAGGTGCCGATAGGCATTTCAGATATAGTTGCCGATTGGCATTTTAAAAATAGGTGCCGATAGGCATTTCAGATATAGAAGCCGATAGGCATTTCAAATATAGGTGCCGATAGGCATTCCAGATATGGTTGCCGATAGGCATTTCAAATATAGGTGCTGATAGGCATTTCAAATGTAGTTTCCGATAGGCATTTCAAAAATAGGTGTCGATAGGCATTTCAGATATAGGTGTCGATAGGCATTTCAGATATAGGTGACGATAGGCATTTCAGATATAGGTGTCGATAGGCATTTCAGATATAGGTGTCGATAGGCATTTCAGATATAGGTGTCGATAGGCATTTCAGATATAGGTGTCGATAGGCATTTCAGATATAGGTGTCGATAGGCATTTCAGATATAGGTGTCGATAGGCATTTCAGATATAGGTGCCGATAGGCATTTCAGATATAGTTGCCGATTGGCATTTTAAAAATAGGTGCCGATAGGCATTTCAGATATAGAAGCCGATAGGCATTTCAAATATAGGTGCCGATAGGCATTCCAGATATGGTTGCCGATAGGCATTTCAAATATAGGTGCTGATAGGCATTTCAGATGTAGTTTCCGATAGGCATTTCAAAAATAGGTGTCGATAGGCATTTCAGATATAGGTGTCGATTGGCATTTCAGATATAGGTGTCGATAGGCATTTCAGATATAGGTGTCGATAGGCATTTCAGATATAGGTGTCGATAGGCATTTCAGATATAGGTGTCGATAGGCATTTCAGATATAGGTGTCGATAGGCATTTCAGATATAGGTGTCGATAGGCATTTCAGATATAGGTGCCGATAGGCATTTCAGATATAGTAGCCGATTGGCATTTTAAAAATAGGTGCCGATAGGCATTTCAGATATAGAAGCCGATAGGCATTTCAAATATAGGTGCCGATAGGCATTTCAGATATGGTTGCCGATAGGCATTTCAAATATAGGTGCTGATAGGCATTTCAGATGTAGTTTCCGATAGGCATTTCAAAAATAGGTGTCGATAGGCATTTCAGATATAGGTGTCGATAGGCATTTCAGATATAGGTGTCGATAGGCATTTCAGATATAGGTGTCGATAGGCATTTCAGATATAGGTGTCGATAGGCATTTCAGATATAGGTGTCGATAGGCATTTCAGATATAGGTGTCGATAGGCATTTCAGATATAGGTGTCGATAGGCATTTCAGATATAGGTGTCGATAGGCATTTCAGATATAGGTGCCGATAGGCATTTCAGATATAGGTGCCGATAGGCATTTCAGATATAGTTGCCGATTGGCATTTTAAAAATAGGTGCCGATAGGCATTTCAGATATAGAAGCCGATAGGCATTTCAAATATAGGTGCCGATAGGCATCCCAGATATGGTTGCCGATAGGCATTTCAAATATAGGTGCTGATAGGCATTTCAGATGTAGTTTCCGATAGGCATTTCAAAAATAGGTGTCGATAGGCATTTCAGATATAGGTGTCGATTGGCATTTCAGATATAGGTGTCGATAGGCATTTCAGATATAGGTGTCGATAGGCATTTCAGATATAGGTGTCGATAGGCATTTCAGATATAGGTGTCGATAGGCATTTCAGATATAGGTGTCGATAGGCATTTCAGATATAGGTGTCGATAGGCATTTCAGATATAGGTGTCGATAGGCATTTCAGATATAGGTGCCGATAGGCATTTCAGATATAGTTGCCGATTGGCATTTTAAAAATAGGTGCCGATAGGTATTTCAGATATAGAAGCCGATAGGCATTTCAAATATAGGTGCCGATAGGCATTCCAGATATGGTTGCCGATAGGCATTTCAAATATAGGTGCTGATAGGCATTTCAAATATAGGTGCTGATAGGCATTTCAGATGTAGTTTCCGATAGGCATTTCAAAAATAGGTGTCGATAGGCATTTCAGATATAGGTGTCGATAGGCATTTCAGATATAGGTGTCGATAGGCATTTCAGATATAGGTGTC
>JAVRKA010001294.1:0-16976 GCA_034508555.1 Venustoraphidia nigricollis
CCTATTTTTAAAATGCCAATCGGCAACTATATCTGAAATGCCTATCGGCACCTATATCTGAAATGCCTATCGACACCTATATCTGAAATGCCTATCGACACCTATATCTGAAATGCCTATCGACACCTATATCTGAAATGCCTATCGACACCTATATCTAAAATGCCTATCGACACCTATATCTGAAATGCCTATCGACACCTATATCTGAAATGCCTATCGACATCTATATCTGAAATGCCTATCGACACCTATTTTTGAAATGCCTATCGGAATCTACATCTGAAATGCCTATCAGCACCTATATTTGAAATGCCTATCGGCAAACATATCTGGAATGCCTATCGGCACCTATATTTGGAATGCCTATCGGCTTCTATATCTGAAATGCCTATCGGCACCTATTTTTAAAATGCCAATCGGCAACTATATCTGAAATGCCTATCGGCACCTATATCTGAAATGCCTATCGACACCTATAACTGAAATGCCTATCGACACCTATATCTGAAATGCCTATCGACACCTATATCTGAAATGCATATCGACACCTATATCTGAAATGCCTATCGACACCTATATCTGAAATGCCTATCGACACCTATATCTGAAATGCCTATCGACACCTATTTTTGAAATGCCTATCGGAAACTACATCTGAAATGACTATCAGCACCTATATTTGAAATGCCTATCGGCAACCATATCTGAAATGCCTATCGGCACCGATATTTGAAATGCCTATCGGCTTCTATATCCGAAATGCCTATCGGCACCTATTTTTAAAATGCCAATCGGCAACTATATCTGAAATGCCTATCGGCACCTATATCTGAAATGCCTATCGACACCTATATCTGAAATGCCTATCGACACCTATATCTGAAATGCCTATCGACACCTATATCTGAAATGCCTATCGACACCTATATCTGAAATGCCTATCGACACCTATATTTGAAATGCCTATCGACACCTATATCTGAAATGCCTATCGACACCTATATCTGAAATGCCTATCGACACCTATATCTGAAATGCCTATCGACACCTATATCTGAAATGCCTATCGACACCTATATCTGAAATGCCTAACGACACCTATATCTGAAATGCCTATCGACACCTATATCTGAAATGCCTATCGACACCTATTTTTGAAATGCCTATCGGAAACTACATCTGAAATGCCTATCGACACCTATATCTGAAATGCCTATCGACACCTATATCTGAAATGCCTATCGACACCTATATCTGAAATGCCTATCGACACCTATATCTGAAATGCCTATCGACACCTATATCTGAAATGCCTATCGACACCTATATCTGAAATGCCTATCGACACCTATTTTTGAAATGCCTATCGGAAACTACATCTGAAATGCCTATCAGCACCTATATTTGAAATGCCTATCGGCAACCATATCTGGAATGCCTATCGGCACCTATATTTGAAATGCCTATCGGCTTCTATATCTGAAATGCCTATCGGCACCTATTTTTAAAATGCCAATCGGCAACTATATCTGAAATGCCTATCGGCACCTATATCTGAAATGCCTATCGACACCTATATCTGAAATGCCTATCGACACCTATATCTGAAATGCCTATCGACACCTATATCTGAAATGCCTATCGACACCTATATCCGAAATGCCTATCGACACCTATATCTGAAATGCCTATCGACACCTATATCTGAAATGCCTATCGACATCTATATCTGAAATGCCTATCGACACCTATTTTTGAAATGCCTATCGGAAACTACATCTGAAATGCCTATCAGCACCTATATTTGAAATGCCTATCGGCAAACATATCTGGAATGCCTATCGGCACCTATATTTGGAATGCCTATCGGCTTCTATATCTGAAATGCCTATCGGCACCTATTTTTAAAATGCCAATCGGCAACTATATCTGAAATGCCTATCGGCACCTATATCTGAAATGCCTATCGACACCTATAACTGAAATGCCTATCGACACCTATATCTGAAATGCCTATCGACACCTATATCTGAAATGCATATCGACACCTATATCTGAAATGCCTATCGACACCTATATCTGAAATGCCTATCGACACCTATATCTGAAATGCCTATCGACACCTATTTTTGAAATGCCTATCGGAAACTACATCTGAAATGACTATCAGCACCTATATTTGTAATGCCTATCGGCAACCATATCTGGAATGCCTATCGGCACCGATATTTGAAATGCCTATCGGCTTCTATATCTGAAATGCCTATCGGCACCTATTTTTAAAATGCCAATCGGCAACTATATCTTAAATGCCTATCGGCACCAATATCTGAAATGCCTATCGACACCTATATCTGAAATGCCTATCGACACCTATATCTGAAATGCCTATCGACACCTATATCTGAAATGCCTATCGACACCTATATCTGAAATGCCTATCGACACCTATATTTGAAATGCCTATCGACACCTATATCTGAAATGCCTATCGACACCTATATCTGAAATGCCTATCGACACCTATATCTGAAATGACTATCGACACCTATATCTGTAATGCCTATCGACACCTATATCTGAAATGCCTATCGACACCTATATCTGAAATGCCTATCGACACCTATATCTGAAATGCCTATCGACACCTATATCTGAAATGCCTATCGACACCTATATCTGAAATGCCTATCGACACCTATATCTGAAATGCCTATCGACACCTATATCTGAAATGCCTATCGACACCTATATCTGAAATGCCTATCGACACCTATATCTGAAATGCCTATCGACACCTATATCTGAAATGCCTATCGACACCTATATCTGAAATGCCTATCGACACCTATATCTGAAATGCCTATCGACACCTATATCTGAAATGCCTATCGACACCTATATCTGAAATGCCTATCGACACCTATATCTGAAATGCCTATCGACACCTATATCTGAAATGCCTATCGACACCTATATCTGAAATGCCTATCGACACCTATATCTGAAATGCCTATCGACACCTATATCTGAAATGCCAATCGACACCTATTTTTGAAATGCCTATCGGAGACTACATCTGAAATGCCTATCAGCACCTATATTTGAAATGCCTATCGGCAAATATATCTGGAATGCCTATCGGCACCTATATTTGAAATGCCTATCGGCTTCTATATCTGAAATGCCTATCGGCACCTATTTTTAAAATGCGAATCGGCAACTATATCTGAAATGCCTATCGGCACCTATATCTGAAATGCCTATCGACACCTATATCTGAAATGCCTATCGACACCTATATCTGAAATGCCTATCGACACCTACATCTGAAATGCCTACCGACACCTATATCTGAAATGCCTATCGACACCTATATCTGAAATGCCTATCGACACCTATATCTGAAATGCCTATCGACACCTATATCTGAAATGCCTATCGACACCTATATCTGAAATGCCTATCGACACCTATATCTGAAATGCCTATCGACACCTATATCTGAAATGCCTATCGACACCTATATCTAAAATGCCTATCGACACCTATATCTGAAATGCCTATCGACACCTATATCTGAAATGCCTATCGACACCTATATCTGAAATGCCTATCGTCACCTATTTTTGAAATGCCTATCGGAAACTACATCTGAAATGCCTATCAGCACCTATATTTGAAATGCCTATCGGCAACCATATCTGGAATGCCTATCGGCACCTATATTTGAAATGCCTATCGGCTTCTATATCTGAAATGCCTATCGGCACCTATTTTTAAAATGCCAATCGGCAACTATATCTGAAATGCCTATCGGCACCTATGTCTGAAATGCCTATCGACACCTATATCTGAAATGCCTATCGACACCTATATCTGAAATGCCTATCGACACCTATATCTGAAATGCCTATCGACACCTATATCTGAAATGCCTATCGACACCTATATCTGAAATGCCTATCGACACCTATATCTGAAATGCCTATCGACACCTATATCTGAAATGCCTATCGACACCTATTTTTGAAATGCCTATCGGAAACTACATCTGAAATGCCTATCAGCACCTATATTTGAAATGCCTATCGGCAACCATATCTGGAATGCCTATCGACACCTATATCTGAAATGCCTATCGACACCTATATCTGAAATGCATATCGACACCTATATCTGAAATGCCTATCGACACCTATATCTGAAATGCCTATCGACACCTATATCTGAAATGCCTATCGACACCTATTTTTGAAATGCCTATCGGAAACTACATCTGAAATGACTATCAGCACCTATATCTGAAATGCCTATCGACACCTATATCTGAAATGCCTATCGACACCTATATCTGAAATGCCTATCGACACCTATATCTGAAATGCCTATCGACACTTATATCTGAAATGCCTATCGACACCTATTTTTGAAATGCCTATCGGAAACTACATCTGAAATGCCTATCAGCACCTATATTTGAAATGCCTATCGGCAACCATATCTGGAATGCCTATCGGCACCTATATTTGAAATGCCTATCGGCTTCTATATCTGAAATGCCTATCGGCACCTATTTTTAAAATGCCAATCGGCAACTATATCTGAAATGCCTATCGGCACCTATATCTGAAATGCCTATCGACACCTATATCTGAAATGCCTATCGACACCTATATTTGAAATGCCTATCGACACCTATATCTGAAATGCCTATCGACACCTATATCTGAAATGCCCTATCAACACCTATATCTGAAATGCCTATCGACACCTATATCTGAAATGCCTATCGACACCTATATCTGAAATGCCTATCGACACCTATATCTGAAATGCCTATCGACACCTATATCTGAAATGCCTATCGACACCTATTTTTGAAATGCCTATCGGAAACTACATCTGAAATGCCCTATCAGCACCTATATTTGAAATGCCTATCGGCAACCATATCTGGAATGCCTATCGGCACCTATATTTGAAATGCCTATTGGCTTCTATATCTGAAATGCCTATCGGCACCTATTTTTAAAATGCCAATCGGCAACTATATCTGAAATGCCTATCGGCACCTATATCTGAAATGCCTATCGACACCTATATCTGAAATGCCTATCGACACCTATATCTGAAATGCCTATCGACACCTATATCTGAAATGCCTATCGACACCTATATCTGAAATGCCTATCGACACCTATATCTGAAATGCCTATCGACACCTATATCTGAAATGCCTATCGACACCTATATCTGAAATGCCTATCGACACCTATTTTTGAAATGCCTATCGAAAACTACATCTGAAATGCCTATCAGCACCTATATTTGAAATGCCTACCGGCAACCATATCTAGAATGCCTATCGGCACCTATATTTGAAATGCCTATCGGCTTCTATATCTGAAATGCCTATCGGCACCTATTTTTAAAATGCCAATCGGCAACTATATCTGAAATGCCTATCGACACCTATATCTGAAATGCCTATCGACACCTATATCTGAAATGCCTATCGACACCTATATCTGAAATGCCTATCGACACCTATATCTGAAATGTCTATCGACACCTATTTTTGAAATGCCTATCGGAAACTACATCTGAAATGCCTATCAGCACCTATATTTGAAATGCCTATCGGCAACCATATCTGGAATGCCTATCGGCACCTATATTTGAAATGCCTATCGGCTTCTATATCTGAAATGCCTATCGGCACCTATTTTTAAAATGCCAATCGGCAACTATATCTGAAATGCCTATCGGCACCTATATCTGAAATGCCTATCGACACCTATATCTGAAATGCCTATCGACACCTATATCTGAAATGCCTATCGACACCTATATCTGAAATGCCTATCGACACCTATATCTGAAATGCCTATCGACACCTATATCTGAAATGCCTATCGACACCTATATCTGAAATGCCTATCGACACCTATTTTTGAAATGCCTATCGGAAACTACATCTGAAATGCCTATCAGCACCTATATTTGAAATGCCTATCGGCAACCATATCTGGAATGCCTATCGGCACCTATATTTGAAATGCCTATCGGTTTCTATATCTGAAATGCCTATCGGCACCTATTTTTAACATGCCAATCGGCAACTATATCTGAAATGCCTATCGGCACCTATATCTGAAATGCCTATCGACACCTATATCTGAAATGCCTATCGACACCTATATCTGAAATGCCATTCGACACCTATATCTGAAATGCCTATCGACACCTATATCTGAAATGCCTATCGACACCTATATCTGAAATGCCTATCGACACCTATATCTGAAATGCCTATCGACACTTAAATCTGAAAAGCCTATCGACACCTATTTTTGAAATGCCTATCGGAAACTACATCTGAAATGCCTATCAGCACCTATATTTGAAATGCCTATCGGCAACCATATCTGGAATGCCTATCGGCACCTATATTTGAAATGCCTATCGGCTTCTATATCTGAAATGTCTATCGGCACCTATTTTTAAAATGCCAATCGGCAACTATATCTGAAATGCCTATCGGCACCTATATCTGAAATGCCTATCGACACCTATATCTGAAATGCCTATCGACACCTATATCCGAAATGCCTATCGACACCTATATCTGAAATGCCTATCGACACCTATATCTGAAATGCCTATCGACACCTATATCTGAAATGCATATCGACACCTATATCTGAAATGCCTATCGACACCTATATCTGAAATGCCTATCGACACCTATATCTGAAATGCCTATCGACACCTATTTTTGAAATGCCTATCGGAAACTACATCTGAAATGACTATCAGCACCTATATTTGAAATGCCTATCGGCAACCATATCTGGAATGCCTATCGGCACCTATATTTGAAATGCCTATCGGCTTCTATATCTGAAATGCCTATCTAAACCTATTTTTAAAATGCCAATCGGCAACTATATCTGAAATGCCTATCGGCACCTATATCTGAAATGCCTATCGACACCTATATCTGAAATGCCTATCGACACCTATATCTGAAATGCCTATCGACACCTATATCTGAAATGCCTATCGACACCTATATCTGAAATGCCTATCGACACCTATATCTGAAATGCCTATCGACACCTATATCTAAAATGCCTATCGACACCTATATCTGAAATGCCTATCGACACCTATTTTTGAAATGCCTATCGGAGACTACATCTGAAATGCCTATCAGCACCTATATTTGAAATGCCTATCGGCAACTATATCTGGAATGACTATCGGCACCTATATTTGAAATGCCTATCGGCTTCTATATCTGAAATGCCTATCGGCACCTATTTTTAAAATGCCAATCGGCAACTATATCTGAAATGCCTTTCGGCACCTATATCTGAAATGCCTATCGACACCTATATCTGAAATGCCTATCGACACCTATATCTGAAATGCCTATCAACACCTACATCTGAAATGCCTATCGACACCTATATCTGAAATGCCTATCGACACCTATATCTGAAATGCCTATCGACACCTATATCTGAAATGCCTATCGACACCTATATCTGAAATGCCTATCGACACCTATATCTGAAATGCCTATCGACACCTATTTTATAAATGCCTATCGGAAACTACATCTGGAATGCCTATCAGCACCTATATTTGAAATGCCTATCGGCAACCATATCTGGAATGCCTCTCGGCACCGATATTTGAAATGCCTATCGGCTTCTATATCTGAAATGCCTATCGGCACCTATTTTTAAAATGCCAATCGGCAACTATATCTGAAATGCCTATCAGCACCTATATCTGAAATGCCTATCGACACCTATATCTGAAATGCCTATCGACACCTATATCTGAAATGCCTATCGACACCTATATCTGAAATGCCTATCGACACCTATATCTGAAATGCCTATCGACACCTATATCTGAAATGCCTATCGACACCTATATCTGAAATGCCTATCGACACCTATATCTGAAATGCCTATCGACACCTATATCTGAAATGCCTATCGACACCTATTTTTGAAATGCCTATCGGAGACTACATCTGAAATGCCTATCAGCACCTATATTTGAAATGCCTATCGGCAACCATATCTGGAATGCCTATCGGCACCTATATTTGAAATGCCTATCGGCTTCTATATCTGAAATGCCTATCGGCACCTATTTTTAAAATGCCAATCGGCAACTATATCTGAAATGCCTATCGGCACCTATATCTGAAATGCCTATCGACACCTATATCTGAAATGCCTATCGACACCTATATCTGAAATGCCTATCGACACCTACATCTGAAATGCCTATCGACACTTATATCTGAAATGCCTATCGACACCTATATCTGAAATGCCTATCGACACCTATATCTGAAATGCCTATCGACACCTATATCTGAAATGCCTATCGACACCTATATCTGAAATGCCTATCGACACCTATTTTATAAATGCCTATCGGAAACTACATCTGGAATGCCTATCAGCACCTATATTTGAAATGCCTATCGGCAACCATATCTGGAATGCCTATCGGCACCTATATTTGAAATGCCTATCGGCTTCTATATCTGAAATGCCTATCGGCACCTATTTTTAAAATGCCAATCGGCAACTATATCTGAAATGCCTATCGGCACCTATATCTGAAATGTCTATCGACACCTATATCTGAAATGCCTATCGACACCTATATCTGAAATGCCTATCGACACCTATATCTGAAATGCCTATCGACACCTATATCTGAAATGCCTATCGACACCTATATCTGAAATGCCTATCGACACCTATATCTGAAATGCCTATCGACACCTATATCTGAAATGCCTATCGACACCTATTTTTGAAATGCCTATCGGAAACTACATCTGAAATGCCTATCAGCACCTATATTTGAAATGCCTATCGGCAACCATATCTGGAATGCCTATCGGCACCTATATTTGAAATGCCTATCGGCTTCTATATCTGAAATGCCTATCGGCACCTATTTTTAAAATGCCAATCGGCAACTATATCTGAAATGCCTATCGGCACCTATATCTGAAATGCCTATCGACACCTATATCTGAAATGCCTATCGACACCTATATCTGAAATGCCTATCGACACCTTCATCTGAAATGCCTATCGACACCTATATCTGAAATGCCTATCGACACCTATATCTGAAATGCCTATCGACACCTATATCTGAAATGCCTATCGACACCTATATCTGAAATGCCTATCGACACCTATTTTTGAAATGCCTATCGAAAACTACATCTGAAATGCCTATCAGCACCTATATTTGAAATGCCTACCGGCAACCATATCTAGAATGCCTATCGGCACCTATATTTGAAATGCCTATCGGCTTCTATATCTGAAATGCCTATCGGCACCTATTTTTAAAATGCCAATCGGCAACTATATCTGAAATGCCTATCGACACCTATATCTGAAATGCCTATCGACACCTATATCTGAAATGCCTATCGACACCTATATCTGAAATGCCTATCGACACCTATATCTGAAATGCCTATCGACACCTATTTTTGAAATGCCTATCGGAAACTACATCTGAAATGCCTATCAGCACCTATATTTGAAATGCCTATCGGCAACCATATCTGGAATGCCTATCGGCACCTATATTTGAAATGCCTATCGGCTTCTATATCTGAAATGCCTATCGGCACCTATTTTTAAAATGCCAATCGGCAACTATATCTGAAATGCCTATCGGCACCTATATCTGAAATGCCTATCGACACCTATATCTGAAATGCCTATCGACACCTATATCTGAAATGCCTATCGACACCTATATCTGAAATGCCTATCGACACCTATATCTGAAATGCCTATCGACACCTATATCTGAAATGCCTATTGACACCTATATCTGAAATGCCTATCGACACCTATTTTTGAAATGCCTATCGGAAACTACATCTGAAATGCCTATCAGCACCTATATTTGAAATGCCTATCGGCAACCATATCTGGAATGCCTATCGGCACCTATATTTGAAATGCATATCGGCTTCTATATCTGAAATGCCTATCGGCACCTATTTTTAACATGCCAATCGGCAACTATATCTGAAATGCCTATCGGCACCTATATCTGAAATGCCTATCGACACCTATATCTGAAATGCCTATCGACACCTATATCTGAAATGCCATTCGACACCTATATCTGAAATGCCTATCGACACCTATATCTGAAATGCCTATCGACACCTATATCTGAAATGCCTATCGACACCTATATCTGAAATGCCTATCGACACTTATATCTGAAAAGCCTATCGACACCTATTTTTGAAATGCCTATCGGAAACTACATCTGAAATGCCTATCAGCACCTATATTTGAAATGCCTATCGGCAACCATATCTGGAATTCCTATCGGCACCTATATTTGAAATGCCTATCGGCTTCTATATCTGAAATGCCTATCGGCACCTATTTTTAAAATGCCAATCGGCAACTATATCTGAAATGCCTATCGGCACATATATCTGAAATGCCTATCGACACCTATATCTGAAATGCCTATCGACACCTATATTTGAAATGCCTATCGACACCTATATCTGAAATGCCTATCGACACCTATATCTGAAATGCCTATCGACACCTATATCTGAAATGCCTATCGACACCTATATCTGAAATGCCTATCGACACCTATATCTGAAATGCCTATCGACACCTATATCTGAAATGCCTATCGACACCTATATCTGAAATGCCTATCGACACCTATTTTTGAAATGCCTATCGGAAACTACATCTGAAATGCCTATCAGCACCTATATTTGAAATGCCTATCGGCAACCATATCTGGAATGCCTATCGGCACCTATATTTGAAATGCCTATCGGCTTCTATATCTGAAATGCCTATCGGCACCTATTTTTAAAATGCCAATCGGCAACTATATCTGAAATGCCTATCGGCACCTATATCTGAAATGCCTATCGACACCTATATCTGAAATGCCTATCGACACCTATATCTGAAATGCCTATCGACACCTATATCTGAAATGCCTATCGACACCTATATCTGAAATGCCTATCGACACCTATATCTGAAATGCCTATCGACACCTATATCTGAAATGCCTATCGACACCTATATCTGAAATGCCTATCGACACCTATTTTTGAAATGCCTATCGGAAACTACATCTGAAATGCCTATCAGCACCTATATTTGAAATGCCTATCGGCAACCATATCTGGAATGCCTATCGGCACCTATATTTGAAATGCCTATCGGCTTCTATATCTGAAATGCCTATCGGCACCTATTTTTAAAATGCCAATCGGCAACTATATCTGAAATGCCTATCGGCACCTATATCTGAAATGCCTATCGACACCTATATCTGAAATGCCTATCGACACCTATATCTGAAAGCCTATCGACACCTATATCTGAAATGCCTATCGACACCTATATCTGAAATGCCTATCGACACCTATATCTGAAATGCCTATCGACACCTATTTTTGAAATGCCTATCGGAAACTACATCTGAAATGCCTATCAGCACCTATATTTGAAATGCCTATCGGCAACCATATCTGAAATGCCTATCGACACCTATATCTGAAATGCCTATCGACAACTATATCTGAAATGCCTATCGACACCTACATCTGAAATGCCTATCGACACTTATATCTGAAATGCCTATCGACACCTATATCTGAAATGCCTATCGACACCTATATCTGAAATGCCTATCGACACCTATATCTGAAATGCCTATCGACACCTATATCTGAAATGCCTATCGACACCTATTTTATAAACGCCTATCGGAAACTACATCTGGAATGCCTATCAGCACCTATATTTGAAATGCCTATCGGCAACCATATCTGGAATGCCTATCGGCACCGATATTTGAAATGCCTATCGGCTTCTATATCTGAAATGCCTATCGGCACCTATTTTTAAAATGTCAATCGGCAACTATATCTGAAATGCCTATCGGCACCTATATCTGAAATGCCTATCGACACCTATATCTGAAATGCCTATCGACACCTATATCTGAAATGCCTATCGACACCTATATCTGAAATGCCTATCGACACCTATATCTGAAATGCCTATCGACACCTATATCTGAAATGCCTATCGACACCTATATCTGAAATGCCTATCGACACCTATTTTTGAAATGCCTATCGGAAACTACATCTGAAATGCCTATCAGCACCTATATTTGAAATGCCTATCGGCAACCATATCTGGAATGCCTATCGGCACCTATATTTGAAATGCCTATCGGCTTCTATATCTGAAATGCCTATCGGCACCTATTTTCAAAATGCCAATCGGCAACTATATCTGAAATGCCTATCGGCACCTATATCTGAAATGCCTATCGACACCTATATCTGAAATGCCTATCGACACTTATATCTGAAATGCCTATCGACACCTATATCTGAAATGCCTATCGACACCTATATCTGAAATGCCTATCGACACCTATATCTGAAATGCCTATCGACACCTATATCTGAAATGCCTATCGACACCTATATCTGAAATGCCTATCGACACCTATTTTTGAAATGCCTATCGGAAACTACATCTGAAATGCCTATCAGCACCTATATTTGAAATGCCTATCGGCAACCATATCTGGAATGCCTATCGGCACCTATATTTGAAATGCCTATCGGCTTCTATATCTGAAATGCCTATCGGCACCTATTTTTAAAATGCCAATCGGCAACTATATCTGAAATGCCTATCGACACCTATATCTGAAATGCCTATCGACAACTATATCTGAAATGCCTATCGACACCTATTTTTGAAATGCCTATCGGAAACTACATCTGAAATGCCTATCAGCACCTATATTTGAAATGCCTATCATTAAACCATATCTGGAATGCCTATCGGCACCTATATTTGAAATGCCTATCGGCTTCTATATCTGAAATGCCTATCGGCACCTATTTTTAAAATGCCAATCGGCAACTATATCTGAAATGCCTATCGGCACCTATATCTGAAATGCCTATCGACACCTATATCTAAAATGCCTATCGACACCTATATTTGAAATGCCTATCGACACCTATATCTGAAATGCCTATCGACACCTATATCTGAAATGCCTATCGACACCTATATCTGAAATGCCTATCGACACCTATATCTGAAATGCCTATCGACACCTATATCTGAAATGCCTATCGACACCTATATCTGAAATGCCTATCGACACCTATTTTTGAAATGCCTATCGGGAACTACATCTGAAATGCCTATCAGCACCTATATTTGAAATGCCTATCGGCAACCATATCTGGAATGCCTATCGGCACCTATATTTGAAATGCCTATCGGCTTCTATATCTGAAATGCCTATCGGCACCTATTTTTAAAATGCCAATCGGCAACTATATCTGAAATGCCTATCGGCACCTATATCTGAAATGCCTATCGACACCTATATCTGAAATGCCTATAGACATTTATATTTGAAATGCCTATCGACACCTATATCTGAAATGCTTATCGACACCTATATCTGAAATGCCTATCGACACCTATATCTGAAATGCCTATCGACACCTATATCTGAAATGCCTATCGACACCTATATCTGAAATGCCTATCGACACCTATATCTGAAATGCCTATCGACACCTATATCTGAAATTCCTATCGACACCTATTTTTGAAATGCCTTTCGGGAACTACATCTGAAATACCTATCAGCACCTATATTTGAAATGCCTATCGGCAACCATATCTGGAATGCCTATCGGCACCTATATTTAAATGCCTATCGGCTTCTATATCTGAAATGCCTATCGGCACCTATTTTTAAAATGCCAATCGGCAACTATATCTGAAATGCCTATCGGCACCTATATCTGAAATGCCTATCGACACCTATATCTCAAATGCCTATCGACACCTATATCTGAAATGCCTATCGACACCTATATCTGAAATGCCTATCGACACCTATATCTGAAATGCCTATCGACACCTATATCTGAAATGCCTATCGACACCTATATCTGAAATGCCTATCGACACCTATATCTGAAATGCCTATCGACACCTATTTTTGAAATGCCTATCGGCAACTACATCTGAAATGCCTATCAGCACCTATATTTGAAATGCCTATCGGCAACCATATCTGGAATGCCTATCGGCACCTATATTTGAAATGCCTATCGGCTTCTATATCTGAAATGCCTATCGGCACCTATTTTTAAAATGCCAATCGGCAACTATATCTGAAATGCCTATCGGCACCTATATCGGAAATGCCTATCGACACCTATATCTGAAATGCCTATCGACACCTATATCTGAAATGCCTATCTACACCTATATCTGAAATGCCTATCGACACCTATATCTGAAATGCCTATCGACACCTATATCTGAAATGCCTATCGACACCTATATCTGAAATGCCTATCGACACCTATATCTGAAATGCCTATCGACACCTATTTTTGAAATGCCTATCGGAAACTACATCTGAAATGCCTATCAGCACCTATATTTGAAATGCCTATCGGCAACCATATCTGGAATGCCTATCGGCACCTATATTTGAAATGCCTATCGGCTTCTATATCTGAAATGCCTATCGGCACCTATTTTTAAAATGCCAATCGGCAACTATATCTGAAATGCCTATCGGCACCTATATCTGAAATGCCTATCGACACCTATATCTGAAATGCCTATCGACACCTATATCTAAAATGCCTATCGACACCTATATCTGAAATGCCTATCGACACCTATATCTGAAATGCCTATGGACACCTATATCTGAAATGCCTATCGACACCTATATCTGAAATGCCTATCGACACCTATATCTGAAATGCCTATCGACACCTATTTTTGAATTGCCTATCGGAAACTACATCTGAAATGCCTATCAGCACCTATATTTGAAATGCCTATCGGCAACCATATCTGAAATTCCTATCGGCACCTATATTTGGAATGCCTATCGGCTTCTATATCTGAAATGCCTATCGGCACCTATTTTTAAAATGCCAATCGGCAACTATATCTGAAATGCCTATCGGCACCTATATCTGAAATGCCTATCGACACCTATAACTGAAATGCCTATCGACACCTATATCTAAAATGCCTATCGACACCTATATCTGAAATGCCTATCGACACCTATATCTGAAATGCCTATCGACACCTATATCTGAAATGCCTATCGACACCTATATCTGAAATGCCTATCGACACCTATATCTGAAATGCCTATCGACACCTATTTTTGAAATGCCTATCGGAAACTACATCTGAAATGCCTATCAGCACCTATATTTGAAATGCCTATCGGCAACCATATCTGGAATGCCTATCGGCACCTATATTTGAAATGCCTATCGGCTTCTATATCTGAAATGCCTATCGGCACCTATTTTTAAAATGCCAATCGGCAACTATATCTGAAATGCCTATCGGCACCTATATCTGAAATGCCTATCGACACCTATATCTGAAATGCCTATCGACACCTATATCTGAAATGCCTATCGACACCTATATCTGAAATGCCTATTGACACCTATATCTGAAATGCCTATCGACACCTATATCTGAAATGCCTATCGACACCTATATCTGAAATGCCTATCGACACCTTTCTCTGAAATGCCTATCGACACCTATTTTTGAAATGCCTATCGGAAACTACATCTGAAATGCCTATCAGCACCTATATTTGAAATGCCTATCGGCAACCATATCTGGAATGCCTATCGGCACCTATATTTGAAATGCCTATCGGCTTCTATATCTGAAATGCCTATCTAAACCTATTTTTAAAATGCCAATCGGCAACTATATCTGAAATGCCTATCGGCACCTATATCTGAAATGCCTATCGACACCTATATCTGAAATGCCTATCGACACCTATATCTGAAATGCCTATCGACATCTATATCTGAAATGCCTATCGACACCTATATCTGAAATGCCTATCGACACCTATATCTGAAATGCCTATCGACACCTATATCTGAAATGCCTATCGACACCTATATCTGAAATGCCTATCGACACCTATTTTTGAAATGCCTATCGGAGACTACATCTGAAATGCCTATCAGCACCTATATTTGAAATGCCTATCGGCAACCATATCTGGAATGCCTATCGGCACCTATATTTGAAATGCCTATCGGCTTCTATATCTGAAATGCCTATCGGCACCTATTTTTAAAATGCCAATCGGCAACTATATCTGAAATGCCTATCGGCACCTATATCTGAAATGCCTATCGACACCTATATCTGAAATGCCTATCGACACCTATATCTGAAATGCCTATCGACACCTACATCTGAAATGCCTATCGACACCTATATCTGAAATGCCTATCGACACCTATTTTTGAAATGCCTATCGGAGACTACATCTGAAATGCCTATCAGCACCTATATTTGAAATGCCTATCGGCAACCATATCTGGAATGCCTATCGGCACCTATATTTGAAATGCCTATCGGCTTCTATATCTGAAATGCCTATCGGCACCTATTTTTAAAATGCCAATCGGCAACTATATCTGAAATGCCTATCGGCACCTATATCTGAAATGCCTATCGACACCTATATCTGAAATGCCTATCGACACCTATATCTGAAATGCCTATCGACACCTATTTTATAAATGCCTATCGGAAACTACATCTGGAATGCCTATCAGCACCTATATTTGAAATGCCTATCGGCAACCATATCTGGAATGCCTATCGGCACCTATATTGAAATGCCTATGGCTCTATATCTGAAATGCCTATCGCACCTATTTTTAAAATGCTAATCGGCAACTATATCTGAAATGCCTATCGGCACCTATATCTGAAATGCCTATCGACACCTATATCTGAAATGCCTATCGACACCTA
>JAVRKA010001295.1:0-16949 GCA_034508555.1 Venustoraphidia nigricollis
CGGCAACCATATATGAATGCCTATCGGCCCCTATATCTGAAATGCCTATCGACACCTATATCTGAAATGCCCATCGACACCTATATCTGAAATGCCTATCGACACCTATATCTGAAATGCCTATCGACACCTATATCTGAAATGCCTATCGACACCTATATCTGAAATGCCTATCGACACATATATCTTAAATGCCTATCGACACCTATATCTGAAATGCCTATCGACAACTATTTTTGAAATGCCTATCGGAAACTACATCTGAAATGCCTATCAGCACCTATATTTCAAATGCCTATCGGCAACCATTTCTGAAATGCCTATCGGCACCTATATTTGAAATGCTCATCGGCTTCTATATCTGAAATGCCTATCGGCACCTATTTTTAAAATGCCAATCGGCAACTATATCTGAAATGCCTATCGGCACCTATATCTGAAATGCCTATCGACACTATATTTGAAATGCCTATCGACACCTATATCTGAAATGCCTATCGACACATATCTGAAATGCCTATCGACACCTATATCTGAAATGCCTATCGACACCTATATCTGAAATGCCTATTGACACCTATATCTGAAATGCCTATCGACACCTATATCTGAAATGCCTATCGACACCTATTTTTGAAATGCCTATCGGAAACTACATCTGAAATGCCTATCAGCAGCTATATTTGAAATGCCTATCGGCAACCATATCTGGAATGCCTATCGGCACCTATATTTGAAATGCCTATCGGCTTCTATACCTGAAATGCCTATCGGCACCTATTTTTAAAATGCCAATCGGCAACTATATCTGAAATGCCTATCGGCACCTATTTTTAAAATGCTAATCGGCAACTATATCTGAAATGCCTATCGGCACCTATATCTGAAATGCCTATCGACACCTATATCTGAAATGCCTATCGACACCTATATCTGAAATGCCTATCGACACCTATATCTGAAATGCCTATCGACACCTATATCTGAAATGCCTATCGACACCTATATCTGAAATGCCTATCGACACCTATATCTGAAATGCCTATCGACACCTATATCTGAAATGCCTATCTACACCTATTTTTGAAATGCCTATCGGAAACTACATCTGAAATGCCTATCAGCACCTATATTTGAAATGCCTATCGGCAACCATATCTGGAATGCCTATCGGCACCTATATTTGAAATGCCTTTCGGCTTCTATATCTGAAATGCCTATCGGCACCTATTTTTAAAATGCCAATCGGCAACTATATCTAAAATGCCTATCGACACCTATATCTGAAATGCCTATCGACACCTATATCTGAAATGCCTATCGACACCTATATCTGACTTGCCTATCGACACCTATATCTGAAATGCCTATCGACACCTATATCTGAAATGCCTATCGACACCTATATCTGAAATGCCTATCGACACCTATATCTGAAATGCCTATCGACACCTATTTTTGAAATGCCTATCGGAAACTACATCTGAAATGCCTATCAGCACCTATATTTGAAATGCCTATCGGCAACCATATCTGGAATGCCTATCGGCCCCTATATTTGAAATGCCTATCGGCTTCTATATCTGAAATGCCTATCGGCACCTATTTTTAAAATGCCAATCGGCAACTATATCTGAAATGCCTATCGGCACCTATATCTGAAATGCCTATCGACACCTATATCTGAAATGCCTATCGACACCTATATCTGAAATGCCTATCGACACCTATATCTGAAATGCCTATCGACACCTATATCTGAAATGCCTATCGACACCTATATCTGAAATGCCTATCGACACCTATATCTGAAATGCCTATCGACACCTATATCTGAAATGCCTATCGACACCTATATCTGAAATGCCTATCGACACCTATTTTTGAAATGCCTATCGGAAACTACATCTGAAATGCCTATCAGCACCTATATTTGAAATGCCTATCGGCAACCATATCTGGAATGCCTATCGACACCTATATCTGAAATGCCTATCGACACCTATATCTGAAATGCCTATCGACACCTATATCTGAAATGCCTATCGACACCTATATCTGAAATGCCTATCGACACCTATATCTGAAATGCCTATCGACACATATATCTGAAATGCCTATCGACACCTATATCTGAAATGCCTATCGACAACTATTTTTGAAATGCCTATCGGAAACTACATCTGAAATGCCTATCAGCACCTATATTTGAAATGCCTATCGGCAACCATATCTGAAATGCCTATCGGCACCTATATTTGAAATGCTCATCGGCTTCTATATCTGAAATGCCTATCGGCACCTATTTTTAAAATGCCAATCGGCAACTATATCTTAAATGCCTATCGGCACCTATATCTGAAATGCCTATCGACACCTATATCTGAAATGCCTATCGACACCTATATCTGAAATGCCTATCGACACCTATATCTGAAATGCCTATCGACACCTATATCTGAAATGCCTATCGACACCTATATCTGAAATGCCTATCGACACCTATATCTGAAATGCCTATCGACACCTATATCTGAAATGCCTATCGACACCTATTTTTGAAATGCCTATCGGAAACTACATCTGAAATGCCTATCAGCACCTATATTTGAAATGCTTATCGGCAACCATATCTGGAATGCCTATCGGCACCTATATTTGAAATGCCTATCGGCTTCTATATCTGAAATGCCTATCGGCACCTATTTTTAAAATGCCAATCGGCAAATATATCTGAAATGCCTATCGGCACCTATTACTGAAATGCCTATCGACACCTATATCTGAAATGCCTATCGACACTTATATCTGAAATGCCTATCGACACCTATATCTGAAATGCCTATTGACACCTATATCTGAAATGCCTATCGACACCTATATCTGAAATGCCTATCGACACCTATATCTGAAATGTCTATCGACACTTATATCTGAAATGCCTATCGACACCTATTTTTGAAATGCCTATCGGAAACTACATCTGAAATGCCTATCAGCACCTATATTTGAAATGCCTATCGGCAACCATATCTGGAATGCCTATCGGCACCTATATTTAAAATGCCTATCGGCTTCTATATCTGAAATGCCTATCAGCACCTATTTTTAAAATGCCAATCGGCAACTATATCTGAAATGCCTATCGGCACCTATATCTGAAATGCCTATCGACACCTATATCTGAAATGCCTATCGACACCTATATCTGAAATGCCTATCGACACCTATATCTGAAATGCCTATCGACACCTATATCTGAAATGCCTATCGACACCTATATCTGAAATGCCTATCGACACCTATATCTGAAATGCCTATCGACACCTATTTTTGAAATGCCTATCGGAAACTACATCTGAAATGCCTATCAGCACCTATATTTAAAATGCCTATCGGCAACCATATCTGGAATGCCTATCAGCACCTATATTTGAAATGCCTATAGGCTTCTATATCTGAAATGCCTATCGGCACCTATTTTTAAAATGCCAATCGGCAACCATATATGAAATGCCTATCGGCACCTATATCTGAAATGCCTATCGACACCTATATCTGAAATGCCCATCGACACCTATATCTGAAATGCCTATCGACACCTATATCTGAAATGCCTATCGACACCTATATCTGAAATGCCTATCGACACCTATATCTGAAATGCCTATCGACACATATATCTTAAATGCCTATCGACACCTATATCTGAAATGCCTATCGACAACTATTTTTGAAATGCCTATCGGAAACTACATCTGAAATGCCTATCAGCACCTATATTTCAAATGCCTATCGGCAACCATATCTGAAATGCCTATCGGCACCTATATTTGAAATGCTCATCGGCTTCTATATCTGAAATGCCTATCGGCACCTATTTTTAAAATGCCAATCGGCAACTATATCTGAAATGCCTATCGGCACCTATATCTGAAATGCCTATCGACACCTATATTTGAAATGCCTATCGACACCTATATCTGAAATGCCTATCGACACATATCTGAAATGCCTATCGACACCTATATCTGAAATGCCTATCGACACCTATATCTGAAATGCCTATTGACACCTATATCTGAAATGCCTATCGACACCTATATCTGAAATGCCTATCGACACCTATTTTTGAAATGCCTATCGGAAACTACATCTGAAATGCCTATCAGCACCTATATTTGAAATGCCTATCGGCAACCATATCTGGAATGCCTATCGGCTTCTATATCTGAAATGCCTATCGGCACCTATTTTTAAAATGCCAATCGGCAACCATATCTGGAATGCCTATCGGCACCTATATTTGAAATGCCTATCGGCTTCTATATCTGAAATGCCTATCGGCACCTATTTTTAAAATGCCAATCGGCAACTATATCTGAAATGCCCATCGGCACCTATATCTGAAATGCCTATCGACACCTATATCTGAAATGCCTATCGACACCTATATCTGAAATGCCTATCGACACCTATATCTGAAATGCCTATCGACACCTATATCTGAAATGCCTATCGACACCTATATCTGAAATGCCTATCGACACCTATATCTGAAATGCCTATCTACACCTATTTTTGAAATGCCTATCGGAAACTACATCTGAAATGCCTATCAGCACCTATATTTGAAATGCCTATCGGCAACCATATCTGGAATGCCTATCGGCACCTATATTTGAAATGCCTTTCGGCTTCTATATCTGAAATGCCTATCGGCACCTATTTTTAAAATGCCAATCGGCAACTATATCTAAAATGCCTATCGACACCTATATCTGAAATGCCTATCGACACCTATATCTGAAATGCCTATCGACACCTATATCTGAAATGCCTATCGACACCTATATCTGAAATGCCTATCGACACCTATATCTGAAATGCCTATCGACACCTATATCTGAAATGCCTATCGACACCTATATCTGAAATGCCTATCGACACCTATTTTTGAAATGCCTATCGGAAACTACATCTGAAATGCCTATCAGCACCTATATTTGAAATGCCTATCGGCAACCATATCTGGAATGCCTATCGGCACCTATATTTGAAATGCCTATCGGCTTCTATATCTGAAATGCCTATCGGCACCTATTTTTAAAATGCCAATCGGCAACTATATATGAAATGCCTATCGGCACCTATATCTGAAATGCCTATCGACACCTATATCTGAAATGCCTATCGACACCTATATCTGAAATGCCTATCGACACCTATATCTGAAATGCCTATCGACACCTATATCTGAAATGCCTATCGACACCTATATCTGAAATGCCTATCGACACCTATATCTGAAATGCCTATCGACACCTATATCTGAAATGCCTATCGACACCTATATCTGAAATGCCTATCGACACCTATTTTTGAAATGCCTATCGGAAACTACATCTGAAATGCCTATCAGCACCTATATTTGAAATGCCTATCGGCAACCATATCTGGAATGTCTATCGACACCTATATCTGAAATGCCTATCGACACCTATATCTGAAATGCCTATCGACACCTATATCTGAAATGCCTATCGACACCTATATCTGAAATGCCTATCGACACCTATATCTGAAATGCCTATCGACACATATATCTGAAATGCCTATCGACACCTATATCTGAAATGCCTATCGACAACTATTTTTGAAATGCCTATCGGAAACTACATCTGAAATGCCTATCAGCACCTATATTTGAAATGCCTATCGGCAACCATATCTGAAATGCCTATCGGCACCTATATTTGAAATGCTCATCGGCTTCTATATCTGAAATGCCTATCGGCACCTATTTTTAAAATGCCAATCGGCAACTATATCTGAAATGCCTATCGGCACCTATATCTGAAATGCCTATCGACACCTATATCTGAAATGCCTATCGACACCTATATCTGAAATGCCTATCGACACCTATATCTGAAATGCCTATCGACACCTATATCTGAAATGCCTATCGACACCTATATCTGAAATGCCTATCGACACCTATATCTGAAATGCCTATCGACACCTATATCTGAAATGCCTATCGACACCTATTTTTGAAATGCCTATCGGAAACTACATCTGAAATGCCTATCAGCACCTATATTTGAAATGCTTATCGGCAACCATATCTGGAATGCCTATCGGCACCTATATTTGAAATGCCTATCGGCTTCTATATCTGAAATGCCTATCGGCACCTATTTTTAAAATGCCAATCGGCAAATATATCTGAAATGCCTATCGGCACCTATTACTGAAATGCCTATCGACACCTATATCTGAAATGCCTATCGACACTTATATCTGAAATGCCTATCGACACCTATATCTGAAATGCCTATCGACACCTATATCTGAAATGCCTATCGACACCTATATCTGAAATGCCTATCGACACCTATATCTGAAATGTCTATCGACACTTATATCTGAAATGCCTATCGACACCTATTTTTGAAATGCCTATCGGAAACTACATCTGAAATGCCTATCAGCACCTATATTTGAAATGCCTATCGGCAACCATATCTGGAATGCCTATCGGCACCTATATTTGAAATGCCTATCGGCTTCTATATCTAAAATGCCTATCGGTACCTATTTTTAAAATGCCAATCGGCAACTATATCTGAAATGCCTATCGGCACCTATATCTGAAATGCCTATCGACACCTATATCTGAAATGCCTATCGACACCTATATCTGAAATGCCTATCGAGACCTGTATCTGAAATGCCTATCGACACCTATATCTGAAATGCCTATCGACACCTATATCTGAAATGCCTATCGACACCTATATCTGAAATGCCTATCGACACCTATATCTGAAATGCCTATCGACACCTATTTTTGAAATGCCTATCGGAAACTACATCTGAAATGCCTATCAGCACCTATATTTGAAATGCCTATCGGCAACCATATCTGGAATGCCTATCGGCACCTATATTTGAAATGCCTATCGGCTTCTATATCTGAAATGCCTATCGGCACCAATTTTTAAAATGCCAATCGGCAACTATATCTGAAATGCCTATCGGCACCTATATCTGAAATGCCTATCGACACCTATATCTGAAATGCCTATCGACACCTATATCTGAAATGCCTATCGACACCTATATCTGAAATGCCTATCGACACCTTTATCTGAAATGCCTATCGACACCTATATCTGAAATGCCTATCGACACCTATATCTGAAATGCCTATCGACACCTATATCTGAAATGCCTATCGACACCTATTTTTGAAATGCCTATCGGAAACTACATCTGAAATGCCTATTAGCACCTATATTTGAAATGCCTATCGGCAACCATATCTGGAATGCCTATCGGCACCTATATTTGAAATGCCTATCGGCTTCTATATCTGAAATGCCTATCGGCACCTATTTTTAAAATGCCAATCGGCAACTATATCTGAAATGCCTATCGGCACCTATATCTGAAATGCCTATCGACACCTATATCTGAAATGCCTATCGACACCTATATCTGAAATGCCTATCGACACCTATATCTGAAATGCCTATCGACACCTATATCTGAAATGCCTATCGACACCTATATCTGAAATGCCTATCGACACCTATATCTGAAATGCCTATCGACACCTATATCTGAAATGCCTATCGACAACTATTTTTAAAATGCCTATCGGAAACTACATCTGAAATGCCTATCAAAACCTATATTTGGAATGCCTATCGGCAACCATATCTGGAATGACTATCGGCACCTATATTTGAAATGCCTATCGGCTTCTATATCTGAAATGCCTATCGGCACCTATTTTTAAAATGCCAATCGGCAACTATATCTGAAATGCCTATCGGCACCTATATCTGAAATGCCTATCGACACCTATATCTGAAATGCCTATCGACACATATATCTGAAATGCCTATCGACACCTATTTTTGAAATGCCTATCGGAAACTACATCTGAAATGCCTAACAGCACCTATATTTGAAATGCCTATCGGCAACCATATCTGGAATGCCTATCGGAACCTATATTTGAAATGCCTATCGGCTTCTATATTTGAAATGCCTATCGGCACCTATTTTTAAAATGCCAATCGGCACCTATATCTGAAATGCCAATCGACACCTATATCTGAAATGCCTATCGACACCTATATCTGAAATGCCTATCGACACCTATATCTGAAATGCCTATCGACACCTATATCTGAAATGCCTATCGACACCTATATCTGAAATGCCTATCGACACCTATATCTGAAATGCCTATAGACACCTATTTTTGAAATGCTTATCGGAAACTACATCTGAAATGCCTATCAGCACCTATATTTGAAATGCCTATCGGCAACCATATCTGGAATGCCTATCGGCACCTATATTTGAAATGCCTATCGGCTTCTATATCTGAAATGCCTATCGCACATATTTTTAAAATGCCAATCGGCAACTATATCTGAAATGCCTATCGGCACATATATCTGAAATGCCTATCGGCACCTATATCTGAAATGCCTATCGACACCTATATCTGAAATGCCTATCGACACCTATATCTGAAATGCCTATCGACACCTATATCTGAAATGCCTATCGACACCTATATCTGAAATGCCTATCGACACCTATATCTGAAATGCCTATCGACACCTATATCTGAAATGCCTATCGACACCTATATCTGAAATGCCTATCGACACCTATTTTTGAAATGCCCATCGGAAACTACATCTGAAATGCCTATCAGCACCTATATTTGAAATGCCTATCGGCAACCATATCTGGAATGCCTATCGGCACCTATATTTGAAATGCCTATAGGCTTCTATATCTGGAATGCCTATCGGCACCTATTTTTAAAATGCCAATCGGCAACCATATATGAAATGCCTATCGGCACCTATATCTGAAATGCCTATCGACACCTATATCTGAAATGCCTATCGACACCTATATCTGAAATGCCTATCGACACCTATATCTGAAATGCCTATCGACACCTATATCTGAAATGCCTATCGACACCTATATCTGAAATGCCTATCGACACATATATCTTAAATGCCTATCGACACCTATATCTGAAATGCCTATCGACAACTATTTTTGAAATGCCTATCGGAAACTACATCTGAAATGCCTATCAGCACCTATATTTGAAATGCCTATCGGCAACCATATCTGAAATGCCTATCGGCACCTATATTTGAAATGCTCATCGGCTTCTATATCTGAAATGCCTATCGGCACCTATTTTTAAAATGCCAATCGGCAACTATATCTGAAATGCCTATCGGCACCTATATCTGAAATGCCTATCGACACCTATATCTGAAATGCCTATCGACACCTATATCTGAAATGCCTATCGACACTTATATCTGAAATGCCTATCGACACCTATATCTGAAATGCCTATCGACACCTATATCTGAAATGCCTATTGACACCTATATCTGAAATGCCTATCGACACCTATATCTGAAATGCCTATCGACACCTATTTTTGAAATGCCTATCGGAAACTACATCTGAAATGCCTATCAGCACCTATATTTGAAATGCCTATCGGCAACCATATCTGGAATGCCTATCGGCACCTATATTTGAAATGCCTATCGGCTTCTATACCTGAAATGCCTATCGGCACCTATTTTTAAAATGCCAATCGGCAACTATATCTGAAATGCCTATCGGCACCTATTTTTAAAATGCCAATCGGCAAATATATCTGAAATGCCTATCGGCACCTATATCTGAAATGCCTATCGACACCTATATCTGAAATGCCTATCGACACCTATATCTGAAATGCCTATCGACACCTATATCTGAAATGCCTATCGACACCTATATCTGAAATGCCTATCGACACCTATATCTGAAATGCCTATCGACACTTATATCTGAAATGCCTATCGACACCTATTTTTGAAATGCCTATCGGAAACTACATCTGAAATGCCTATCAGCACCTATATTTGAAATGCCTATCGGCAACCATATCTGGAATGCCTATCGGCACCTATATTTGAAATGCCTATCGGCTTCTATATCTAAAATGCCTATCGGTACCTATTTTTAAAATGCCAATCGGCAACTATATCTGAAATGCCTATCGGCACCTATATCTGAAATGCCTATCGACACCTATATCTGAAATGCCTATCGACACCTATATCTGAAATGCCTATCGACACCTGTATCTGAAATGCCTATCGACACCTATATCTGAAATGCCTATCGACACCTATATCTGAAATGCCTATCGACACCTATATCTGAAATGCCTATCGACACCTATATCTGAAATGCCTATCGACACCTATTTTTGAAATGCCTATCGGAAACTACATCTGAAATGCCTATCAGCACCTATATTTGAAATGCCTTTTGGCAACCATATCTGGAATGCCTATCGGCACCTATATTTGAAATGCCTATCGGCTTCTATATCTGAAATGCCTATCGGCACCAATTTTTAAAATGCCAATCGGCAACTATATCTGAAATGCCTATCGGCACCTATATCTGAAATGCCTATCGACACCTATATCTGAAATGCCTATCGACACCTATATCTGAAATGCCTATCGACACCTATATCTGAAATGCCTATCGACACCTTTATCTGAAATGCCTATCGACACCTATATCTGAAATGCCTATCGACACCTATATCTGAAATGCCTATCGACACCTATATCTGAAATGCCTATCGACACCTATTTTTGAAATGCCTATTGGAAACTACATCTGAAATGCCTATCAGCACCTATATTTGAAATGCCTATCGGCAACCATATCTGGAATGCCTATCGGCACCTATATTTGAAATGCCTATCGGCTTCTATATCTGAAATGCCTATCGGCACCTATTTTTAAAATGCCAATCGGCAACTATATCTGAAATGCCTATCGGCACCTATATCTGAAATGCCTATCGACACCTATATCTGAAATGCCTATCGACACCTATATCTGAAATGCCTATCGACACCTATATCTGAAATGCCTATCGACACCTATATCTGAAATGCCTATCGACACCTATATCTGAAATGCCTATCGACACCTATATCTGAAATGCCTATCGACACCTATATCTGAAATGCCTATCGACACCTATTTTTGAAATGCCTATCGGAAACTACATCTGAAATGCCTATCAGCACCTATATTTGAAATGCCTATCGGCAACCATATTTGGAATGCCTATCGGCACCTATATTTGAAATGCCTATCGGCTTTTATATCTGAAATGCCTATCGGCACCTATTTTTAAAATGCCAATCGGCAACTATATCTGAAATGCCTATCGGCACCTATATCAGAAATGCCTATCGACACCTATATCTGAAATGCCTATCGACACCTATATCTGAAATGCCTATCGACACCTATATCTGAAATGCCTATCGACACCTATATCTGAAATGCCTATCGACACCTATATCTGAAATGCCTATCGACACCTATATCTGAAATGCCTATCGACACCTATTTTTGAAATGCCTATCGGAAACTACATCTGAAATGCCTATTAGCACCTATATTTGAAATGCCTATCGGCAACCATATCTGGAATGCCTATCGGCACCTATATTTGAAATGCCTATCGGCTTCTAGATCTGAAATGCCTATCGGCACCTATTTTTAAAATGCCAATCGGCAACTATATCTGAAATGCCTATCGGCACCTATATCTGAAATGCCTATCGACACATATATCTGAAATGCCTATCGACACCTATTTCTGAAATGCCTATCGACACCTATATCTGAAATGCCTATCGACACCTATATCTGAAATGCCTATCGACACCTATATCTGAAATGCCTATCGACACCTATATCTGAAATGCCTATCGACACCTATATCTGAAATGCCTATCGACACCTATATCTGAAATGCCTATCGACACCTATTTTTGAAATGCCTATCGGAAACTACATCTGAAATGCCTATCAGCACCTATATTTGAAATGCCTATCGGCAACCATATCTGGAATGACTATCGGCACCTATATTTGAAATGCCTATCGGCTTCTATATCTGAAATGCCTATCGGCACCTATTTTTAAAATGCCAATCGGCAACTATATCTGAAATGCCTATCGGTACCTATATCTGAAATGCCTATCCACACCTATATCTGAAATGCCTATCGACACCTATATCTGAAATGCCTATCGACACCTATATCTGAAATGCCTATCGACACCTATATCTGAAATGCCTATCGACACCTATATCTGAAATGCCTATCGACACCTATATCTGAAATGCCTATCGACACCTATATCTGAAATGCCTATCGACACCTATATTTGAAATGCCCATCGACACCTATTTTTGAAATGCCTATCGGAAACTACATCTGAAATGCCTATCAGCACCTATATTTGAAATGCCTATCGGCAACCATATCTGGAATGCCTATCGGCACCTATATTTGAAATGCCTATCGGCTTCTATATCTGAAATGCCTATCGGCACCTATTTTTAAAATGCCAATCGGCAACTATATCTGAAATGCCTATCGGCACCTATATCTGAAATGCCTATCCACACCTATATCTGAAATGCCTATCGACACCTTTATCTGAAATGCCTATCGACACCTATATCTAAAATGCCTATCGACACCTATATCTGAAATGCCTATCGACACCTATATCTGAAATGCCTATCGACACCTATATCTGAAATGCCTATCGACACCTATTTTTGAAATGCCTATCGGAAACTACATCTGAAATGCCTATCAGCACCTATATTTGAAATGCCTATCGGCAACCATATCTGGAATGCCCATCGGCACCTATATTTGAAATGCCTATCGGCTTCTATATCTGAAATGCCTATCGGCACCTATTTTTAAAATGCCAATCGGCAACTATATCTGAAATGCCTATCGGCACCTATATCTGAAATGCCTATCGACACTTATATCTGAAATGCCTATCGACACCTATATCTGAAATGCCTATCGACACCTATATCTGAAATGCCTATCGACACCTATATCTGAAATGCCTATCGACACCTATATCTGAAATGCCTATCGACACCTATATCTGAAATGGCTATCGCCACCTATATCTGAAATGCCTATCGACACCTATTTTTGAAATGCCTATCGGAAACTACATCTGAAATGCCTATCAGCACCTATATTTGAAATGCCTATCGGCAACCATATCTGGAATGCCTATCGGCACCTATATTTGAAATGCCTATCGGCTTCTATATCTGAAATGCCTATCGGCACCTATTTTTAAAATGCCAATCGGCAACTATATCTGAAATGCCTATCGGCACCTATATCTGAAATGCCTATCGACACCTATATCTGAAATGCCTATCGACACCTATATCTGAAATGCCTATCGACACCTATATCTGAAATGCCTATCGACACCTATATCTGAAATGCCTATCGACACCTATATCTGAAATGCCTATCGACACCTATATCTGAAATGCCTATCGACACCTATAACTGAAATGCCTATCGGAAACTACATCTGAAATGCCTATCAGCACCTATATTTGAAATGCCTATCGGCAACCATATCTGGAATGCCTATCGGCACCTATATTTGAAATGCCTATCGGCTTCTATATCTGAAATGCCTATCGGCACCTATTTTTAAAATGCCAATCGGCAACTATATCTGAAATGCCTATCGGCACCTATATCTGAAATGCCTATCGACACCTATATCTGAAATGCCTATCGACACCTATATCTGAAATGCCTATCGACACCTATATCTGAAATGCCTATCGACACCTATATCTGAAATGCCTATCGACACCTATATCTGAAATGCCTATCGACACCTATATCTGAAATGCCTATCGACACCTATTTTTGAAATGCCTATCGGAAACTACATCTGAAATGCCTATCAGCACCTATATTTGAAATGCCTATCGGCAACCATATCTGGAATGCCCATCGGCACCTATATTTGAAATGCCTATCGGCTTCTATATCTGAAATGCCTATCGGCACCTATTTTTAAAATGCCAATCGGCAACTATATCTGAAATGCCTATCGGCACCTATATCTGAAATGCCTATCGACACCTATATCTGAAATGCCTATCGACACCTATATCTGAAATGCCTATCGACACCTATATCTGAAATGCCTATCGACACCTATATCTGAAATGCCTATCGACACCTATATCTGAAATGCCTATCGACACCTATATCTGAAATGCCTATCGACACCTATATCTGAAATGCCTATCGACAACTATTTTTAAAATGCCTATCGGAAACTACATCTGAAATGCCTATCAGAACCTATATTTGGAATGCCTATCGGCAACCATATCTGGAATGACTATCGGCACCTATATTTGAAATGCCTATCGGCTTCTATATCTGAAATGCCTATCGGCACCTATTTTTAAAATGCCAATCGGCAACTATATCTGAAATGCCTATCGGCACCTATATCTGAAATGCCTATCGACACCTATATCTGAAATGCCTATCGACACATATATCTGAAATGCCTATCGACACCTATTTTTGAAATGCCTATCGGAAACTACATCTGAAATGCCTAACATCACCTATATTTGAAATGCCTATCGGCAACCATATCTGGAATGCCTATCGGAACCTATATTTGAAATGCCTATCGGCTTCTATATCTGAAATGCCTATCGGCACCTATTTTTAAAATGCCAATCGGCACCTATATCTGAAATGCCAATCGACACCTATATCTGAAATGCCTATCGTCACCTATATCTGAAATGCCTATCGACACCTATATCTGAAATGCCTATCGACACCTATATCTGAATTGCCTATCGACACCTATATCTGAAATGCCTATCGACACCTATATCTGAAATGCCTATAGACACCTATTTTTGAAATGCCTATCGGAAACTACATCTGAAATGCCTATTAGCACCTATATTTGAAATGCCTATCGGCAACCATATCTGGAATGCCTATCGGCACCTATATTTGAAATGCCTATCGGCTTCTATATCTGAAATGCCTATCGCACATATTTTTAAAATGCCAATCGGCAACTATATCTGAAATGCCTATCGGCACATATATCTGAAATGCCTATCGGCACCTATATCTGAAATGCCTATCGACACCTATATCTGAAATGCCTATCGACACCTATATCTGAAATGCCTATCGACACCTATATCTGAAATGCCTATCGACACCTATATCTGAAATGCCTATCGACACCTATATCTGAAATGCCTATCGACACCTATATCTGAAATGCCTATCGACACCTATATCTGAAATGCCTATCGACACCTATTTTTGAAATGCCTATCGGAAACTACATCTGAAATGCCTATCAGCACCTATATTTGAAATGCCTATCGGCAACCATATCTGGAATGCCTATCGGCACCTATATTTGAAATGCCTATAGGCTTCTATATCTGGAATGCCTATCGGCACCTATTTTTAAAATGCCAATCGGCAACCATATATGAAATGCCTATCGGCACCTATATCTGAAATGCCTATCGACACCTATTTTTGAAATGCCTATCGGAAACTACATCTGAAATGCCTATCAGCACCTATATTTGAAATGCCTATCGGCAACCATATCTGGAATGCCTATCGGCACCTATATTTGAAATGCCTATCGGCTTCTATATCTAAAATGCCTATCGGTACCTATTTTTAAAATGCCAATCGGCAACTATATCTGAAATGCCTATCGGCACCTATATCTGAAATGCCTATCGACACCTATATCTGAAATGCCTATCGACACCTATATCTGAAATGCCTATCGACACCTGTATCTGAAATGCCTATCGACACCTATATCTGAAATGCCTATCGACACCTATATCTGAAATGCCTATCGACACCTATATCTGAAATGCCTATCGACACCTATATCTGAAATGCCTATCGACACCTATTTTTGAAATGCCTATCGGAAACTACATCTGAAATGCCTATCAGCACCTATATTTGAAATGCCTTTTGGCAACCATATCTGGAATGCCTATCGGCACCTATATTTGAAATGCCTATCGGCTTCTATATCTGAAATGCCTATCGGCACCAATTTTTAAAATGCCAATCGGCAACTATATCTGAAATGCCTATCGGCACCTATATCTGAAATGCCTATCGACACCTATATCTGAAATGCCTATCGACACCTATATCTGAAATGCCTATCGACACCTATATCTGAAATGCCTATCGACACCTTTATCTGAAATGCCTATCGACACCTATATCTGAAATGCCTATCGACACCTATATCTGAAATGCCTATCGACACCTATATCTGAAATGCCTATCGACACCTATTTTTGAAATGCCTATCGGAAACTACATCTGAAATGCCTATCAGCACCTATATTTGAAATGCCTATCGGCAACCATATCTGGAATGCCTATCGGCACCTATATTTGAAATGCCTATCGGCTTCTATATCTGAAATGCCTATCGGCACCTATTTTTAAAATGCCAATCGGCAACTATATCTGAAATGCCTATCGGCACCTATATCTGAAATGCCTATCGACACCTATATCTGAAATGCCTATCGACACCTATATCTGAAATGCCTATCGACACCTATATCTGAAATGCCTATCGACACCTATATCTGAAATGCCTATCGACACCTATATCTGAAATGCCTATCGACACCTATATCTGAAATGCCTATCGACACCTATATCTGAAATGCCTATCGACACCTATTTTTGAAATGCCTATCGAAAACTACATCTGAAATGCCTATCAGCACCTATATTTGAAATGCCTATCGGCAACCATATCTGGAATGCCTATCGGCACCTATATTTGAAATGCCTATCGGCTTCTATATCTGAAATGCCTATCGGCACCTATTTTTAAAATGCCAATCGGCAACTATATCTGAAATGCCTATCGGCACC
>JAVRKA010001296.1:0-16925 GCA_034508555.1 Venustoraphidia nigricollis
AGGTATAGAGGTTCGATGTTATAATAATATTGCAATTAAGAAAAAAAATGTTATTTTAAGGGGTGTATTAAGGAGTAAAATTTTTTATTTTGCCCAAAAACCAACTTAAGCTCGCAAAATAAAGCCACACTGCCTGTATAAGCAAATCACTATATTGTCGACAGGGTTTTGCACTGCGACCGGTTTTTAAATTTAATATTTAAAAAACGGCGCCTTCAGAAGACGGATGTTCGTGTACATCTTTCCTTAACAACTTTTGGCGCTTTCTTCATACAATCGTTCTTTTGGAAACAGTAATGCCATCTTATTTAATGCTATTATATGTGAGGGACACATTTGTAACATTGAGATGATTTTTCGTATCTTCGCTCTTCATACTGACGTGCGCACTGGCTTTGCTGCGCATGACGTTCGGTGTTTCGTCACATCAATTTTCTGAGATTACTCTCGTATCAGTTATTAGACACATCAGAGGTAATCTCGATCCGTTGGATAGTAGTGAGGAGATGTCGTCATCCAGTGAGCTGTCAATTTAAATTTAAATATTGCGTGGTTAATAAAAATATTTGTAGCAGCCAGAATAAATTTTTTGTTTTACTTTTTATATCAACATTTTTTTATGAAAATTATTTTTTGTACCACTCGTTATTTTGAATTAAATTTACTTTTATTTAATACTTATAATTTATTTATTATAATTTATTATGAAATTACCAAATCAATATTATATAATTTTTTTTTCACTGCATTTTTTCAGATAAATATTTTTTTAGTAAGATTCTACTTTTTCGCCTGAGATTAGCACAATAAAAACGCGCTGAAATAAAATTACTTCTTTTGTTTTTTGTTGTTCATTATTAATAATACCTAACCAACGGTACATATTCAACGGCCTTCCAGCTGACGTCATTCTTTAAAGAGGGGATCTGTGGATCTAATGACCTTAAATTAGTACTATTCATAACAGCACCGATACCAACGGGAAGACGCGTGATGGTTCTATCAGAAGATGAACATATATTGTGACGAAGCAATAAAATATTACACTGAATCTTATAGGATCTCGAATCGAAGCTTTAACTTCAACGTTCATCTTCGCAGTGCACGTTATTTCATTTATTTAATGCTCAAGCTTGAAAGTCCTTAAAGAAGCACTGATTGGGAGTCTTGGCACTAAACGATGAATATTTATCAAATAGAGTTGGAACAGAACATCTTTTGAAAAAGTATTTAATTTAAATTGTTTGTTGCGATTTATTTCACAGGAATTCCAGATTGACAAAACGTGTTGATTTTGATGGAATTTTAAACCAATTAAATTGTTTTCTTCATGGAATGAATACTTTACATACCTATATCCTAAGTTCTGTAAGAGTTGAAAAAGCGTAGCTCCTACTTCAGTTCAATATAGGCAACTTTCCCTTGTGTACTATTGATTATAGTAGCCGTGTAAGTTAAAGAACTGTCCAGAGCTAAATGGTTTTGCTTGTTTTCTTGTTCCGCTTAGAGTTTAATCAAAACAAAATAGTTTTGTTCGTGCTGCAAAACTACTTCGTTATCAAACTTTGTAGAATAAAAAAAAGTAGTCGACTGCAAAGTGTTTCTAAACATTTTTGTATAATTATTGAAGTTATAGCTCTTTTGGCGCGTTGAGGGTAAAATTTTATCAGTTTATGAAAAATCAACAGTATGAAGTGGGCCATAATTAGAGATCCAAACTAATATGTCAGATGGACATAATCAAAGTACATACTTTATGCCACCCGAAATCTATATAATTACTAGACGATTGTAACCTGTGATTAAAATCAAATAGGCGTTTTAAGTGTTATCCCGCGGACAAAAGTTAAAACCAAAATAAAATTTTGAAAGTATTTTCAAATATTTGAGGTTAATTTTTGTAAGGATTATTTTTAAACTTTTCGAAGATTATATGTCAATAAATTATATGCATGCAAACTAAAATTTAGTTTTTAATCACGCTTAAGAAGTATAACTTCTGGCGACAATTTAATAGAATAAGTTAAAGCGAACTCATTTAATTGTCTTGTTTGCCGTAAACTTAATGACAGGTTTAAAAATTATTAATTAATTTATATGACCTACCCATTCATTATATTTTTTAGAAAAAATAATATAACCAGGTTTGAAGAAACCTCTAGGTATAGTAGGTACACATTATTTAAAATATCATAATAAAAAATTGTTGAAATCTCACACATACCGTTACTTTCTTGCTTCTTACTAACTACTTTTTATGACTACGCAATAAAATACACAAGCACAGAAATGACAAGAAATGTATTTAACTAATAATGAAATAATGTAACAAACGGAAGCTTAATTACTTTGAAAGGCGTATAATTAAGATCAAAAATACATAACTGCCTATGTATGCCTCGATTAAAGAATCCACAAATTATTTATGTTTTTGAACAGTAACAGTTACCTATTAATTAAAATTGACCTTAGCTACGACACTATTTATTTTTACATACTAGAAACATAGAAATTCAGGTTACACTGTATAAGGACATCTCTCTTCTTCAAGTGTATTTAATCAGATTATTAAATAACCGTCAATATGAACTGGACCAAGTTTCTTTTGAACAATTTAATCATTTACTTTTAGAACTTTTGCGGTAAACTAAGTTGAATAGAATACAAATTAGAGTCCTTAAGGCGTTGTTCGTCAAAAACTAAAAAGAAACGTATTGCGTCAAATAAATTGCAGCTTAAACAGTTCAAATGTTTGGTTTTGTACGTTTTTTAAAATTTTGTTAGAGCTGAGCTATGTGCAAGTGGATGAAGCTAAGCTGTTTCCGAATGTCATGTTTGCGGTGACAAAATAAGAAAACTTGTGCATACTTCGTTACTATGGTTTGTCGCGTCTATGTTTGTTGCATTGCCAACACGATTCGTGTCCGTATTTATTTATTTAAAAAAAATTAAAAAATAAAACGACGTTTGACGAAATCGCGACTTCTGTCACATCACATTTCATGTAAATTTGTGAGAATGTATAAATTAAGAATTTAATTAAAAAATTCAGAAGACTACTTTCAAATGTCATTAGGGTTTAATTCACTGCATACATTTTTTTATCTTAGTTCTTTTATATGGTATAAATTATTATTTTCAAATAGAACCACCAGTTAAGTGCCACACAGCGAATTGCACATAGCCCATATCTTTATCCCCATATTGGTTAAAACATAGATACATCGGACTGGCCGTATAGTCGAGGTGACGTTTGCCAGCCGGGTTCCGCCTGTGCGGGCTCCCCACGAGCCTGGTTTGCGGGGCTTGCCGCAAACCAGGCGGTAGGTAGGACAGGAACCCCCCGCATGTAAACTAGATCAGATAGTTCGTTCATACAATTAGACAGAAATGAAATAGAAAACTATCCCATCTACCATTATCCAGTCTCGGGTTCGGGCTTGTGGGGAGCCACCTGGGCCCTTCCGGCCCAGTCCGACCCTGGATATCCCTATGAAATCAGTCAAAAGTTGTAGAACTATAATTTTATTAATCATATAATGTCGTAACGCTTGTATGTATATTTATACAAGATTCTGATGACGCTTGTCGAGCGGCTAATCGCATAATAGTAACTTTGTGTATGTCGATGTAAAAATCAATTACTATTTTATAGGATGCACGTACAAAAATGTATTATGATTCGTGTGACTGTTAAACTCTCTAACGTTCGTGTAACATACTGTCACAGTTCATAACATATAATAAATTTAATATAACTTTAATAATTTAGAGACAAACTACTATTATAAGAAAATGAAAAATGTATATTCTCAATATTTTTTCAGATACACAACGCATATATTTCTTTTAATAAACGTGGTTTTCATTTTTTTTTCAGGAAAGTAGACCTGTAAAACGCAACTAACTTTGTTCCATTTGTCTTAGGTGTACTTAATTAATTTTCTTACTTTCATTCAAGATAAAATACCTACGTTTGTATTCATGAGCAAAATACAGTCTAGACAAACCTTAACAAGGAGTGTACGAGCCGTAACATAAAGTATTGATGAGAAATCCCGAATCGAATTTCTCTTTCCCTGTCTACTTATTTCCTCTCTTTACCTCTGTTTGAATGCGGTACTTATTGTATTCGTTATAAGCTTTTCTTTCCTCCGAAAGAAAAAAAAAACATTCAGTTTGTAATATATAATAAAATACTAACTTATTTCTTTCCTTATTATATAAAAAAATTCATATTTTGTTGATTTTTCGCGAAAGATTTTTTACAGAACTTTTGTTTCTGTCTCTGCTGACAATATATGGCCGCATGCAATAAAAGAAAATAAGTACACATAATTTACCATATCATTATCATTGTACAGTAATTTGAACATGAAAAGTTTAAAATCTAGAACAGTTTAATTCACCCTGGCAGTTTTTATTGATATAATATATATATAATTTTTTTATTTTATTTAAATATATTTTTTTATAATATGTGTTAGTGTGTCGGAATTTTACTCGCGAAAATCTGTGTAATCTTCACATCTGGCAGATGTCTCACAACGGCTCATATTAGTGTATTTGCCATATGGCAACATACACTATTGGCGTTGGTCGGATGGCGGGACCTAGGGGTCGGACCAAAATTTCTCGACGTTTCATAACCTCCTAAACACTTTGGCACCATTTTTAAAAATGTTTATATATATATATATATATATATATATTTATATACGTATATATATATTTATATACGTATATATATATTTATATACGTATATATATATTTATATGTGCGGGCAATAACTTTCGAAGGAGTTAATTCATTTTAACGAAATTTGGCATACATGTTGGAATCCATCACCGCACGAAGCGTATTTAAAATAGGCCTAATCGGGTCATTTTAAGGGTAGTTTTTAGGGGTTGAAAAAAGTTTTTGGGCCCAAAAATACCGAAAAAATTCTCAGAATCGTTTCAAAATTGAAATTTAACCCTTTAGTAGCAATTAAAAAGTACTCCTGAAATTATAAGCAAATCGGCCCGACAGGACCGGACTTACAAATTTTATGAAAACGCTAGTTTGCGTATAACGAATTTACTTACTGAAGGTCGTATTTAATTTGGTGCAGATGTTGGATTGATAACAATATTTCAACTAATAAAATTATTATTGTAAGGGGTGTATTAAGGGGGTCAATTTTTTTTTATTTTGTCCAAAAACAAACTTAATTTCATTTAATAAAGCCACAATACCTGTATTAGCAAATACACTATATTGTCGGCAGGGTTTTGGCACTGCGACCCGGGGTTTTTTTTTTTTTTTTATTTCTTATCGGTCTTTCTTATTCCTTTTGTTATGTAACTATTTTCAAACGTCTATTAAATGCATTCGAGTAATAAACTGTGAAAAGGAAACATATAAATTAAAATAAAATATCTGTTAGCCTGAAGAAATCAATGTTGATAATGCACATTGTTCGCCGTCCTATGATAATGCCCCGGCTGCTTATTTATTATAATGATACAAAAGAAAGAATGTGAGAAGCAGCTATTAAAGCTCTCGTACAATTATCCATAGTCTTCGTCACGCAAGCCTTGTTTCCATGGATCATTACGTCCTTAGATGTAGGTATTTATATAATTAAAAGTAAGTTTCTTGTTTCACTGACTAACTCACTTATTCACGGAATAAATAGCTACTCTGAATAAAATATTCATTCGTCAGCCAATGAACAGTATCAATCCAAAAAAAAAATACGCTGTGCTTATAAAAAAATCATTGAAAGAAAGAAAACTTTATTTTAACAAAAACTCATTTTATTGTAAATGTGTATAAAAAAAGATATAGGAAAACATGTGCACATTTTATTGGTTCCTTTTATTTTGTGGTAGAGTATTTGACACTATAAAAAAAAAAACTCGGGTCGCAGTGCCAAAACCCTGCCGACAATATAGTGTATTTGATTGTATAGGGCCGCGTGGTTTTATACTTTTATTATGTGAAATTAAGTTTGTTTTTGGGCAAAATAAAAAATTTAATCCCTTAATACACCCCTTAAAAACACATTTTTTTTTCTTAATTGTAATATTATTATCAATCTAAAGTCTACACCGAATTAAATACACCCTTCAATAAATAAGTCTATCTGCAAATTAGCGTTTTCAAAAAAATTGTAAGTCCGGTCCTGTTGAGCCGATTTTATTAAAATTTTAGGGGCACTTTTTAATTGCTACTAACAGGTTAAATGTCAATTTTGAAACGATTCTGAGAATTTTTTCGGTATTTTGAGGCCCAAAAACATTTTCCAACCCCTAAAAACTACCCTTAAAATGGCCCGATTAGGCCCAATTTAAATAGGCTTCTTGCGGTGATGAATTTCAACACGTGGGCCAAATTTCGTTAAAATCCATTAACTCTTTCGAAAGTTATTGCCCGCACACATATATATATATATATATATATATATATATATATATATAAATATATATATATATACATATATATATAAACATTTTCAAAAATGGTGCCAAAGTGTTTAGGAGGTTATGAAACGTCGAGAAATTTTGGTCCGACCCCTAGGTCCCGCCATCCGACCGATGCCAATAGTGTATGTTGCCATATGGCAAATACACTAATAAATAATTAAACTATATGAATGTAATAATTTATTGTATAAGAAATCAGAAATTATCGGTTTGTATTCATAAAAACACGAAGTTGATTTATTATTCCAATTATTAATATATGTTTAAGGTTTTGAGTTCTATTGTATTCTACAAAACAATTACTATTTTAGGCGAAATAAAAATTCCCGTGGACTAATACTACGATATGAAGATCTTAAGGTAGTTTAAGAGTCAAATAGACTCTTTATGTGCTTTACAATAAATAGGTATTTTTTTATATACAAAATAACTAAGGACGGATTAACAGGATTGAGGCAAGATACATTGTGTGTTAAAACTAAATCGGTCGATTCATGTTTCTTTATAAGTCAAAATCATAATAAAGACTAATCACTACGCGAATGACTTTCGGCTGTAAAAATACTATTAAAAATTAAAAACAATTTTACGACTCAGATTTATTTTTTGTTCGATTCCTCTCGAATTTTATTGGTACACTACAAAGTAGGGTAGTTTTATCTTGTTTCCTAAAACGGACATATTTTCAGCATTCCGTAGCTCAAAAGAAAAAAAGATGAAGCCTTTGTAGTTTATAGGATCACTCGTTTGTCCGTGGGTCGATCCGTTACCGTCGAAATTCTGGGGATTAAATAAAAGTATTAAGTTGACGTAATTTGGCATATATTCCAATAATAATCAGTACCTAAAATGTTTTTTCATAAACTTGAGAGAGCCAAAAAGCATTGTCATTTCCTGAAAACGCACGTAAAAAACTAAATCAGCCATCTATATTCTGAAAAGCAGTACAGCATAAATTTCACAAAATATAATTATGCTAGAGATTAACACGTCATATATTTTATAATTACTATTTCCCATAGCTTAATTAATTAATAATAATAATCAATGACGAACAAACTTAAATGCGCGGTTGGCGGCCTTGCCACTAATTTTTGTTATTATGGGTAAGATTTAAACGAAATGTACTTTATTTTTATATATTATAATGTTTTTTAGTTGTACGAAAATCTCGTCGCTCGAACTAGACCACCTTTAGCCGTTTTTTTCTTATCTTTTAACTTCCAGGATGAAAGTAGAAACTAGAAACTAATTTTACGTGTACGTCGACGCCGAGATTGCGTGCGAGTTGTTTTTTTTTCTTCTTCTAAATAAACGGAATCTGTTGGTTTGCGTGTACAGTTTGTATAAAGTGTATCATTTAATGTCTACTTTAAATGCTTTTATATATTCTTATCGAAAATAACTTTTTAATTAAAAACTTATGTGTTTGCTATTTGTCTTGAAAAAGAAGTGAACTGATAGATGAAGACGTAATCTATCATCATGTTTACCTACAGAATGAAGTTTCATTAAGTTGGAAGACATAACTGATTAATCGTTTCAGATATTTTAAAGTGATGAAATTTAAAAGCATGTCAACGTATTTTTCTTTACATATTTGACTTTGTTCTATTCTCATTCGTCATTGTTGAAAACAATTATTTAGATTTCACAAATTTACAATCCAGTGACGAAATAATTTTTCTGTTTTATGAAATTGATATTAAAGTTAGTAATCTAATTATAAAAAATATGTTTAACAATTCGACGTGTATATGTTTATACAAACGCTTAGAAAAATATTTAGATTTGACTTAATTATGTGTCTCATCGATTTTACTTATCTTGACAAAAGTAGTTATCATAGTTCCTTCCTTGTTTTCATTCTTCTTTTTTTTCATCAGTCTGCAACAGTATGATTATAGATATCATATACTTTTGTTTTATTTTCCTAATTAAATTGAATTCAATAAATAATTATTTTTCTATTTTTTTGGTAAAAGACCGCGCACCTTGTGAAACATAAACCTGCACCCGCAACACAGTACAAGGCTATAACTGAACGATGTCGCACACTATAGGCCAGCAAAAATCTGAACAAACCAGTAAATTTTAGAGCAGGTGCCATGATGTACGGTAGATATTATTGAAATAAGCGAAGATGATTTAATTTTATTAAAATGTTTATTAAAAGAATAATCTAAAATTGACAAGAAATATAGTGAACGAAAATACTTTAAACATCGCCTTTTATAATATTAAGATATTGCATAACTTTACTATAATTACATGACCAGAAATACATTTTGAAAAAATAGTACAGTTAAAATAATACAAATTACAATATTTCAACACTCCCACTTAATTTTTATTTTCTACTTTAACTCCAATTTTTCGTAAAAGATTGTGATGCCTGTCTCGTGCTAATGGCTTCGTAAATATATCTGCAGGCTGTTCAATACCACTTATATGTTCAATTTCGATTGTTTTATCTTGTAGTTTTTGTCGTATAAAATGATATTTCACATCAATGTGCTTAGTACGCTTTTGGTATTCCGGGTTTTTTGTTAAACGAATTGCGCTTTGATTGTCCACCTTGATTTTTAGAGGGTACTTCTGGCCTGTTAAGTTTTCAAATAATAATTTCAACCATGTAGCTTCTTTCGTAGCTTCACTTGCAGCTATGTATTCGGATTCAGTTGTTGAAAGTGCAACGGTACGTTGTTTATGAGCACTCCATAAAATAGCTCCACCTGAATTCAAGAAAACATATCCAGTCATTGATTTTCTACTTACTTGATCTCCTGCAAAATCTGCATCTGAATATCCAATCAATTCCTCATTTTTTCTTGCACTATAAAAAATTCCAAATTCGATTGTTCCTTTTATATATCTCAAAATTCTTTTAACAGCTTTCCAATGATTTATGTTCGGTTTTTCTAAGTGTTGACTTGCCTTGCTGACTGCATATGAAATATCTGGACGAGTTAAAACAGCTAAAAACATTAGACTGCCTACTGCTTCCCTGTATGGCACATTTACCATGTCTTTTGATGTCGTAGATGAACTTTGAAGACTCGATTCTTGAATTTTGCCACACGGTGTTGATACTGGATTTGCTTCTTCCATGTTAAATCTTTTCAAAATTGTTTTTACATATCTTGACTGGTTTATAAAAACTGATCCGTCGGAAAATCTTTTTATTTCCATACCCAAATATTGATGTAGCATTCCAAATGTAATATCAAATTCAGTTTTCAAATACTTCAGTATAGAATCAGCATTTTCATGATTTGTCGAAGCGATTAAACCGTCGTCTACGTGCATTGCAGTTATCAAACTCAGATTATCATTTACGAATACGCATGTATCAGCCTCAGTAGCGCGTAGTTTAAATTTCTCAAGAAATTGCCTGAATTTTATGTTCCACTGACGAGGGGCCTGCTTCAAACCATATAGACTTTTATTTAATTTACAAACTTTATTTGAACCATCTTCGTATCCTTCAGGTTGCCGCATGTAAATATCTTCATCAATATTTGCGTACAAGAACGCTGTTGTTACATCGAACTGAAATAATTTCATTTTCTTAGTTGCTGCAATAGACAAAATTGTTCTTATAGAATCATATTTTAATGTTGGACTAAATGTTTCTGTAAAATCTATTCCGTATCGTTGTGCGCATCCTTTTATAACAAGCCTTGCTTTATATCGCTCTATTTCATTGTTATTATTTCGTTTCGTCCTGTAAACCCATCTATTACTTATAGCTTTTCTATTTTCAGGTAAATCACACAATTGCCAAACGTTATTTTTCTTCAATGACATTATTTCGTCATCCATTGCTTCTTTCCATTCTTTAAAATTTTCGCCCGTTATAGCTTTTTCATATGTATCTGGTTCATTTTCTATTATCAGTGCTGCAGCTTCTATAAACTCTACAGTGTTTCCAAATCTTTCTGGTTTCTTCAACTTATTTCTGTCTCTCAATTGACGCATTTCTATATTTTCTAACTCTTCTCTATCTGAATTACTTTCTTCTCTCGTTATCATTTTCGTTTCATCTTCACTTATTTCCGTCTCTTCTTTAATATTTTCACTCTTTTCCTTCTCAGAATCATAAAAAGCATTCGTTACTTCGGTTTCACTCTTCAAATTCAGTTCATCATTAAATATTAGGTCGTGATGTACGTCTACTTCATTAGTTCCAGGATACCATACTCTATAGCCTTTTATATTTTCATCATATCCTACGAAAAAACCTTTTCTTGCTTTACCATCCCACTTTAATCGTTTTTCTTTTGGAATGTGAGTATAAACTTCAGTGCCAAAAACTCTCAAATGTTTAATTTCAGCTTTCCTCTTAAACCACAGTTCATATGGACTTTTTCCTTTCAATAATGATGTTCCTGTTCTGTTTAAAACATATGCTGCTGCGTTAACTGCTTCCGCCCACAGATCCTTTTTGAAATTTTTGCTATACATCATCGTTCTCGCAGCTTCTACTAGTGTTCTTATTTCACGTTCAGCAGATCCATTTTGTTCTGGTGCGTACCCTGTTGTAGTTTGATGCCGAATTCCAAACTTCTTCAAAATATATTCGTTTTCATTGTTTATAAATTCTTTTCCTCTATCAGACCGTATAATTTTCACTTTGTGACCAGTATCTGTTTTCACGCTTCGTATGTAATCTTCTAACTTATTCTTCACCTCTCCTTTATTTTTTAAGAAATATATTGTTCTGAAATGAGAGTAGTCATCCTTGAACAGTACAAAATATTTACTCCCGCCTAGTGATGATACTTCCATCGGACCGCAAACATCAGTATGAATTATTTCTCCAGGTGATGTGCTTCTTGTATTCGTTGGTGAAAATGGGAGACGATGCAGTTTGCCTTCGACACATGGTTCACAAAAGAAATGTTCCGTCTTGTACTCAATATTCCTGTTTTTCAAAACATTTTGTACTTGCGCTACATTCTGATGCGCAAAACGTTCATGCCATGTTTGTAGAGACTCAACTGTATGCGCTTCCGGTTTAACAACTTCAAACTTCATTAACCATAACGGACCATCCTTAATGCCTTCTGCAACTGTAGTACCATTTTTCAAAATAGCACACGTGTTTTCATTCATTTGTATAGTAAATCCTTTTTCAATAGTTTTTCTAGTAGAAAATAAATTTAATCGCAGCTTAGGAACGTAGAGTACATCTTTAATATATTTCAATATTTTATCATTGCCAACATATGCATTCACGTAGATATCGCCATGGCCGGTAGCTTCAATTATTCTGTTGTCACCTAGTCGTAATGGCATCGGATTATTGAATTCAACAAAATTTTTAAACCATTCTCTTCTGCTTGTCATATGTTCAGTTGCTCCTGAATCTACATACCAATTATCATATTCAGCATTTGTATTGCTTACACATAAAGCCTCTGGAACAGAGACCGATCTCGACAGTTCTTCTTCATATGCCCATTTCTTCCACATCCGAAACATCGTATTTCTCTTTTTGCATTTCCTTGACCATAGTTTCTATTTTCATTTTCTATTTTTCTATTCTGAAAACGTTCATTCAGTCTACAATCTTTCTTGACATGACCTGCTTTTCCACAGTTAAAACATTTAATTTCTTTACGGTTCATTCTTCCAAATCTTGTAGCTAATGCAGTTACTTCTTCTGTTTTCTTCGTTTCTTCTTTAATCTTTAACCTTTCTTCTTCTAATAGTAACCGCGATGTTAAATTGTTCAATGTTCTTTCGGCTCCTGGAGTAGAATCCCAAGCACTGTGAAAATACGAATATTCCACAGGAAGAGTCATCAGAATTTTCGACATTAACATGCTGTCTGATATCTTTTCGTTTGCTAATTCCATTTGATGACGTAAGTTCTCTAGCTTTGTTATATGAGCAGCCATTCCTTCTTTCCAGTCAAATGTACAAGAATAAAATTTCTGTTGTATTATATGCAAAGACGATTCTGCCTTTCTTCCGTATAATGCTTCTAATTTGTTCAACATTTCAATAGCCTTTTTACAACTCAAAATATTAATTATTACTTTTTCATTTACAGACGTTGCGATAATTTTCTGAGCTTCAAGGTCAGCTTTGTCCCATGCTTTCTTATTTTCTTCGGTTAAATTCTCTCTAGACTTCTGTATTAATTGGTATATATCGCTGCTTCTCAACAGAATCAAAACTTGAAATTTCCACGCGGCGTAATTTTCTTCACCCGTTAACTTTACTGATTTCATCTCTTCCATTTTTACTTTCGTTAATACTTTTCTACTATACACTACTTTAATTACTACTGCACACAGAATATCCTGGGCCCATAACCTATTGAAATAAGCGAAGATGATTTAATTTTATTAAAATGTTTATTAAAAGAATAATCTAAAATTGACAAGAAATATAGTGAACGAAAATACTTTAAACATCGCCTTTTATAATATTAAGATATTGCATAACTTTACTATAATTACATGACCAGAAATACATTTTGAAAAAATAGTACAGTTAAAATAATACAAATTACAATATTTCAACAGATATTTTGCAGTTTTCACATAGTTTTATCAATGCTTTTTAATTATGAAAACGATACATCACTAGCACACTAGATCAGTCCAACACGGCTAGACAGAAATTACGAACGATCGACAGACGATCGTTGATGGTTGCAGATGCTGGTCTAATGTGCGCTTCTAAGTTAAATAACATGGAGACCGGACTATGTTGGCCTCAATGTTGTTTCGCCTCTTACAATTGTACTAGATCCATTACAATTGACAACTTTCTGCACAAAATCTATAGCATTTTTATCCGACAATTTACTCAAAATTAAATAAAACTTTTTATCATGTTTTATTATTATTATATAATAAGAAAACTTATATAAAATAAAAAATATTTTAAACACACGAATAATGAACCAATTCAAAGTCAGTATTCAGCTGGTAATAAAGCACGAGATTTCAGAATCGCCTGAAGCGCCATCCATTAGAATTTGCGCGTAGTAAGACAAAAAACCTTTCATCTGTTACAGTTTTCTCGCAATCTATTACATTTTTCTGAGAAATGTGATATACAATCAATTTAGTATCGAGAGGCGAGAACAACACTTGCTGGCCGTGCTTGACAGAAAAATAAAGAATCGCACTAGATTCAAATTCCAGGTTAAAAATCAGTATTTAGATTCAATTAATCGTAAGGTTGATGCACAATTATGTATTTTTTTTGTCAATAAAAAAAAAAAAAATTGAATCCAACATCTCACTTATCTTTAAATTTTTTCAATGTTTATCTATTTGTAAATCCTATTCATTATATTTTTAATGTGATAAATTTTGTTTAGTAGACGCTTGTATGAATATACCAGAAATATTGACACTGTTTAAGGTCACAAATCTCTCAGATCGTAAAATATTCTCTCGGAAAATTTCGAACTGTGGTCGCAATTAAGCATTAAGCTTCAAAAAATTTGGTCTGCTGCTTAAAAATTTCAAGAAACATATTTTTGCTCTAAAAATTGAATAAAAAGCGCGATATTCGTCAGTATTTCTTTATATCATGAAGATTTCGAATAACGAAAAGGCAAATTAACATTTTAAAGTTTTTCTTTACAAACTTATGTTGGAAACACTGACAAATTTGACTTGTTCATTAATTTTTTACAAATAAATTCCTTCGATACAAAAATGTGTGTGACGTGCTAAATATCTCGTTCTTATCTGGTTTTAAATAGTTAATTTAGATCAATTAAGCTGTAAAAACTTGATAAAAGTCATGTGGGAAGAGTGGTATATAATATTTGTAATTTATTTTGAAGCATTAACATTAAATATAAAATAATATTTTTCATAGAAACTATAGAATTCTAAAACGTAAGTGCATTCATGCGGGGGTAAAAGGGGGCTTTATTGAACAGCTGGTAGACAGTCACCTTAATATCACAATCCGTTTAATAACACGTCACGAATACGACCACTAAGAGACAGGTGGGTAACGTTTGTCGTGACAGCTGAGGTTGGGACGTCGCGTCGGCGTCGGTCACTTGTCTAACGTGACATCGTGCTGAGGTTAACTTTAGTTAAACCCCTCTTTTCGACTCCAAAGTAACTTACTGTACCTACGTCTCTTTGTTCTGTGACACGTTTTAACAAAAACTCGTCGTATTGTGGAATCAGCATATAGATGGTGATTTAAGGAAGACTTTTCAAACTTTTTATCATGTCCTGATTATAACTTTATTTTTTTTTACAACACATAGACGCCCTTTTTTAACCGAATAAGCTCTTATCTAATATGTACGTTTATAGTTTTCAGAGAAATTTTCGTTTTGCACTATCAACATTTTTATTACTACTAAATAATCTTTTCTAATATTTTTCAAGCGAACCTTCTTTCGGACGTTGTTGGGGAGTAAAATGAGGAAGCTTGTCGTGCATTATTGTCCACTCTTTAATAATAGGAAAAGTCTATTTCTTTAGTTTTGCTCTATTAGTACATTTGAAATATATGGCATATACACTATTGGCGTCGATCGGATGGCGGAATCTTGAGATCGGACCAAAATTTATTTAAGATATTTACTGAATTACGGATAACTTATGTTTAGACCGGTCGATTTTATCTTGTCGAAGGTGGGCAGTGTATGTGAAATGTGTCCCCCGAAGCCTCTCCGTTTTTTATGCTAGAAGCAGACAGAAACATATTTGACTAGACGCGCTCTACCCTTAACAGTTTTGAATTGAATTTAATCAAATACAGCTAAAAGTCTAGCAAGTAATTTAAGTTGAAATTCCAAAAAGAAATTATTGTTGGGCTAAGGATAAAATAAATACGATACTGGTGGATTTATTGCTTAGGTTTCAGAAGATTTTATCCCATCATGTCCAATTTGTCAGTAATTTGTTAATGAAATAAGTGATAATCATGATTGTGTCAATGTTCTAATTATATTATAATGGTTTAATTTTGATTTCAGACTTATTTCATTTAGCAGTTATAAGCAAAATATAAAAATTATTTATTTAAAAAATAATTGGTGAGTATTGCCAGGTTTTTATTATTAGAACTGGCCTCATGTTTGATGTCCGTCTGGATATAGGAATTTTCGTTTCTCCTTTAGTAAAAACTCCAAAAAGTCTTTAGGTAACACTCAACTTAATTTTATTTAAATAAACTGATAACACAAACAAAAAATATATAGCAAATATTATAATGTACGAATATATCTATTGAATTTTAATTGCAGAATAAATCATCAAAATACTTTTTGAATTTCCAGTTTATCGAAATATATTTTGTGTCGTGGGAAACGGGCTTAAATAATGTCGAAACTGTCAATATTTCGTGCTATAGGCAAAGCAATTTCAGGTATTTGATGCGGCATGAAGCGTTTTCCAATTAGAATTTGTATTGCAGCAACAAATTGTTCATCAAAACGGATTCAATTACACAAACGGGAAGTGATCTCTGTTGACAATTAAATGTACGTTTTGCCTCACAGCACACAGTGATTTTTAAGTCGGCTACTAAATAATACCCAAACGACATAATTAAACAAAGTTATTCGTTTGAAATTTTTATCACTATAACAAGATTATTAGATACAGAGGTGACCTCGTTCCGTTGGATAGTAGTGGGAGGATGACGTCAATTAATATTACGTGGTTGATAAAAATATTGAACGGTCATCCAGCTGACGTCATTCATTAACCTGCGTATCTAATGACTTTGCATTAATAATAATATCTTTGCCGCTATAAATGTGATCAGTGAACACGTCAAACCATTTTCGAACACGTTCCATTATAACATTATTGGTAGATTGCATGTATCATTAGATAAATTGAAACAAAAGCTTTTTAAACCAGGCGCCCAACGTTTATTGTTCGTATGCAACATATATGGCAACTGCGATGTAGCATCTGAAATAATTTCTATAGGTCAGAGCGTTCGATATTATTGATGTTATCAAGACAAAATTATGGCCAGATATTTATATTTATCCAAAACTGGGGTGGGGCTTTGAAAAAAGTGGGTGGTTTGTAACAAAAGGGTAGGGTTTTCCAGGCCGACATTGTTTCAAATTTTCTAGCTTTTCGATCTTGTCGGTCGTGATGCGATAGACATTATCAAAACATACAAAACTACTGAATGGAATGACCAATCACAAAAAAGCGAACTATGACCGAGCATAAAACACTGACACGTTGTGCATAAAAAAGGAAGAGCACCTGACCTGTGAGCCGCCTAGAAGAACACTTTGCCCGCTCCCATACCGCCTTCGATAATGTCTACCGTAGTTGTAGACGAAACGTCAGGTAGAAATACCAATTAAAATTCATATTTATGTTCAAAATTTTGTGAATTATATTGTTCAATTAATGTTTTTTAATAAGTTACGTATCGACTACCGAAAAACATTTTAGTAAACACAATATTTTAACAAGTCTTCA
>JAVRKA010001297.1:0-16909 GCA_034508555.1 Venustoraphidia nigricollis
CCTATCGGCACCATTTTTTGAAATGCCTATCGGAAATTACATCCGGAATGCCTATCAGCACCTATATTTGAAATGCCTATCGGCAACTATATCTGGGATGCCTATCGGCACCTATATTTGAAATGCCTATCGGCTTCTATATCTGAAATGCCTATCGACACCAATTTTTAAATTGCCAATCGGCATTTATATCTGAAGTGCCTATCGGCACCTATATCTAAAATGCCTATTGGCACCTATTTTTGAAATGCCTATCGAAAACTACATCTGAAATGCCTATCAGCACCTATATTTGAAATGCCTATCGGCAACCACATCAGAAATGCCTATCGGCACCTATATCTGAAATGCCTTTCGGCATTTATATCTGAAATGCCGATCGACCCTATATTTGAAATGCCTATCGGCACTTTTATTTTAAAAGCCTATCGGCAACTATATCTGATAAGCCTATCGGCACCTATATCTGAAATGCCTATCGGCACCTATTTTTGAAATGCCAATCTTTATGTATATCTGAAATGCCTATCGGCACCTATATCTAAAATGCCTATTGGAACCTATTTTTGAAATGCCTATCGGAAACTACATCTGAAATGACTATCAGCACCTATATTTGAAATGCCTATCGGCAACAATATCTGAAATGCCTATCCACACCTATATTTGAAATACCTATCGGCTTCTATATCTAAAATGCCTATCGGCACCTATTTTTAAAATGCCAATCGGTAAGTATATCTGAAATGCCTATCATAACCTATATCCAAAATGCCTATCGGAACCTATTTTTGAAATGCCTATCGGAAACTACATCTGAAATGACTATCAGCACCTATATTTGAAATGTCTATCGGCAACCATATCTGAAATGCCTATCCACACCTATATTTGAAATACCTATCGGCTTCTATATCTAAAATGCCTATCGGCACCTATTTTTAAAATGCCAATCGGCAACTACATCTGAAATGCCTATCAGCTTATATATCTGAAATGCCTATCGGCACCTATTTTTAAAATGCCAATCGGCAACTATATCTGAAATGCCAATCGGCACCTATATCTGAAATGCCTATCGGCACCTATTTTTGAAATGCCTATCGGAAAATACATCTGAAATGCCTATCAGCACCTTTATTTGAAATGCCTATCGGCAACCATATCTGAAATGCCTATCGACACCTATATTTGAAATCCCTATCGGCTTCTATATCTGAAAACCCTATCGGCACCTATTTTTAAAATGCCAATCGGCAACTATATCTGAAATGCCAATCGGCACCTATATCTGAAATGCCTATCGACACCTATTTTTAAAATGCCAATGGGCAACTATATCTGAAATGCCTATCGGCACCTATATCTAAAATGCCTATCGGAACCTATTTTTGAAATGCCTATCGGAAACTACATCTGAAATGACTATCAGCACCTATATTTGAAATGCCTATCGGCAACCATATCTGAAATGCCTATCCACACCTATATTTGAAATACCTATCGGCTTCTATATCTAAAATGCCTATCGGCACCTATTTTTAAAATGCCAATCGGTAAGTATATCTGAAATGCCTATCGGTACCTATATCTAAAATGCCTATCGGAACCTATTTTTGAAATGCCTATCGGAAACTACATCTGAAATGACTATCAGCACCTATATTTGAAATGCCTATCGGCAACCATATCTGAAATGCCTATCCACACCTATATTTGAAATACCTATCGGCTTCTATATCTAAAATGCCTATCGGCACCTATTTTTAAAATGCCAATCGGCAACTATATCTGAAATGCCAATCGGCACCTATATCTGAAATGCCTATCGACACCTATTTTTAAAATGCCAATTGGCAACTATATCTGAAATGTCTATCGGCACCTATATCTGAAATGCCTATCGACACCTATTTTTAAAATGCCAATTGACAATTATATCTGAAATGCCTATCGGCACCTATATCTAAAATGCCTATTGGAACCTATTTTTGAAATGCCTATCGGAAACTACATCTGAAATGACTATCAGCACCTATATTTGAAATGCCTATCGGCAACCCTATCTGAAATGCCTATCCACACCTATATTTGAAATACCTATCGGCTTCTATATCTAAAATGCCTATCGGCACCTATATTTGAAATGCCTATCGGCTTCTATATCTGAAATGCCTATAGCACCTATTTTTTAAATGCCAATTGGCAACTATATCTGAAATGACTATCGGCACCTATATCTGAAATGCCTATCGGCACCTATTTTTGAAATGCCTATCGAAAACTACATCTGAAATGCCTATCAGCACCTATATTTGAAATGCCTATCGGAAACTTCATTTAAAATGCCTATCAGCACCTATATTTGAAATGCCTATCGCCAACCATATCTGGAATGCCTATCGGCACCTATATTTGAAATGCCTATCGGCTTCTATATCTGAAATGCCTTTCGGCACCTATTTTTAAAATGCCAATCGGCAACTATATCTGAAATGCCTATCGGCACCTATATCTGAAATGCCTATAGGCACCTATTTTTGAAATGCCTATCGGAAACTACATCAGAAATGCCTATCAGCATCTATATTTGAAATGCCTATCGGCAACCATATCTGAAATGCCTATCGACACCTATATTTGAAATACCTATCGGCTTCTATATTTGAAATGCCTATCGGTACCTATTTTTAAAATGCCAATCGGTAACTATATCTGAAATGCCTATCGGCACCTATATCTGAAATGCCTATCGGCACCATTTTTTGAAATGCCTATCGGAAACTACATCCGGAATGCCTATCAGCACCTATATTTGAAATGCCTATCGGCAACCATATCTGGAATGCCTATCGGCACCTATATTTGAAATGCCTATCGGCTTCTATATCTGAAATGCCTATCGACACCAATTTTTGAAATGCCTATCGGAAACTACATCTGAAATGCCTATCAGCACCTTTATTTTAAATGCCTATCGGCAACCATATCTGGAATGCCCATCAGCACCTATATTTGAAATGCCTATCGGCTTATATATCTGAAATGCCTATCGGCACCTATTTTTAAAATGCCAATCGGCAACTATATCTGAAATGCCTATCGGCACCTATATCTGGAATGCCTATCGGCACCTATTTTTGAAATGCCTATCGGAAACTACATCTGAAATGCCTATCAGCACCTATATTTGAAATGCTTATCGGCAACCATATCTGAAATGCCTATCGACACCTATATTTAAAATCCCTATCGGCTTCTATATCTGAAATGCCTATCGGCACCTATTTTTAAAATGCCAATCGGCAACTATATCTGAAATGCTTATCGGTACCTATATCTGAAATGCCTCTCGGCACCTATTTTTGAAATGCCTATCGGAAACTAAATCTGAAATGCCTATCAGCACCTATATTTGAAATGCCTATCGGCAATCATATCTGAAATGCCTATCGACACCTATATTTGAAATACCTATCGGCTTCTATATTTGAAATGCCTATTGGCACCTATTTTTAAAATGCCAATCGGCAACTATATCTGAAATGCCTATCGGCACCTATATCTGAAATGCCTATCGGCACCAATTTTTGAAATGCCTATCGGAAACTACATCTGAAATGCCTATCAGCACCTATATTTGAAATGCCTATCGGCAACCATATCTGGAATGCCTATCGGCACCTATATTTGAAATGCCTATCGGCTTCTATATCTGAAATGCCTATCGGCACCTATTTTTTAAATGCCAATTGGCAACTATATCTGAAATGACTATCGGCACCTATATCTGAAATGCCTATCGGCACCTATTTTTGAAATGCCTATCGAAAGCTACATCTGAAATGCCTATCAGCACCTATATTTGAAATGCCTATCGGAAACTACATCTGAAATGCCTATCAGCACCTATATTTGAAATGCCTATCGGCAACCATATCTGGAATGCCTATCGGCACCTATATTTGAAATGCCTATCGGCTTCTATATCTGAAATGCCTATCGGCACCTATTTTTAAAATGCCAATCGGCAACTATATCTGAAATGCCTATCGGCACCTATATCTGAAATGCCTATCGGCACCTATTTTTGAAATGCCTATCGGAAACTACATCAGGAATGCCTATCAGCACATATATTTGAAATGCCTATCGGCAACCATATCTGGAATGCCTATCGGCACCTATATTTGAAATGCCTATCGGCTTCTATATCTGAAATGCCTATCGACACCAATTTTTGAAATGCCTATCGGAAACTACATCTGAAATGCTTATCAGCACCTATATTTGAAATGCCTATCGGCAACCATATCTGGAATGCTCATCGGCACCTATATTTGAAATGCCTATCGGCTTATATATCTGAAATGCCTATCGGCACCTATTTTTAAAATGCCAATCGGCAACTATATCTGAAATGCCTATCGGCACCTATATCTGAAATGCCTATCGGCACCTATTTTTGAAATGCCTATCGGAACCTACATCTGAAATGCCTATCAGCACCTATATTTGAAATGCCTATCGGCAATCATATCTGAAATGCCTATCGACACCTATATTTGAAATACCTATCGGCTTCTATATCTGAAATGCCTATCGGCACCTATTTTTAAAATGATAATCGGCAACTATATCTGAAATGCCTATCGGCACCAATTTTTGAAATGCCTATCGGAAACTACATCTGAAATGCCTATCAGCACCTATATTTGAAATGCCTATCGGCAACATATCTGGAATGCCTATCGGCACCTATATTTGAAATGCCTATCGGCTTCTATATCTAAAATGCCTATCGGCACCTATTTTTAAAATGCCAATCGGCAACTATATCTGAAATGCCTATCGGCACCTATATCTGAAATGCCTATCGGTACCTATTTTTGAAATGCCTATCGGAAACTACATCTGAAATGCCTATCAGTACCTATATTTAAAATGCCTATCGGCAACCATATCTGGAATGCCTATCGGCGCCTATATTTGAAATGCCTATCGGCTTCTATATCTGAAATACCTATCGGCGCCTATTTTTAAAATGCCAATTGGCAACTATATCTGAAGTGCCTATCGGCACCTATATCTGAAATGCCTATCGGCACCTATTTTTGAAATGCCTATCGAAAACTACATCTGAAATGCCTATCAGCACCTATATCTGAAATGCCTATCGGCACCTATTTTTGAAATGCCTATCGGAAACTACATCTAAAATGCCTATCGGCACCTATTTTTAAAATGCTAATCGGTAAGTATATCTGAAATGCCTATCGGCACCTATATCTGAAATGCCTATCGGAACCTATTTTTGAAATGCCTATCGGAAACTACATCTGAAATGACTATCAGCACCTATATTTGAAATGCCTATCGGCAACCATATCTGAAATGCCTATCCACACCTATATTTGAAATACCTATCGGCTTCTATATCTGAAATGCCTATCGGCACCTATTTTTAAAATGCCAATCGGCAACTATATCTGAAATGCCTATCGGCACCTATATCTGAAATGCCTATCGGTACCTATTTTTGAAATGCCTATCGGAAACTACATCTGAAATGATTATCAGCGCTTATATTTGATATGCCTATCGGCAACCATATCTGGAATGCCTATCTGCTCCTATATTTGAAATGCCTATAGGCAACCATATCTGAAATGCCTATCGACACCTATATTTGAAATACCTATCGGCTTCTATATCTGAAATGCCTATCGGCACCTGTTTTTAAAATGCCAATCGGCAACTATATCTGAAATGCCTATCGGCACCTATATCCGAAATGCCTATCGGCATCAATTTTTGAAATGCCTATCGGAAACTACATCTAAAATGCCTATCAGCACCTATATTTGAAATGCCTATCGGCAACCATATCTGGAATGCCTATCGGCACCTATATTTGAAATGCCTATCGGCTTCTATATCTGAAATGCCTATCGGCATCTATTTTTAAAATGCCAATCGGCAACTATATCTGAAATGCCTATCGGCACTTATATCTGAAATGCCTATCGGCACCTATTTTTGAAATGCCTATCGGAAACTACATCTGAAATGCCTATCAGCACCTATATTTGAAATGCTTATCGGCAACCATATCTGAAATGCCTATCGACACCTATATTTGAAATCCCTATCGGCTTCTTTATCTGAAATGCCTATCGACACCTATTTTTAAAATGCCAATCGGCAACTATATCTGAAATGCCTATCGGCACCTATATCTGAAATGCCTATCGGCACCTATATTTGAAATGCCTATCGGCAACCATATCTGGAATGCCTATCGGCGCCTATATTTGAAATGTCTATCGGCTTCTATATCTGAAATGCCTATCGGCACCTATTTTTAAAATGCCAATCGGCATTTATATCTGAAGTGCCTATCGGCACCTATATCTGAAAGGCCTATCGGCACCCATTTTTGAAATGCCTATCGAAAACTACATCTGAAATGCCTATCAGCACCTATATTTGAAATGCCTATCGGCAACCACATCAGAAATGCCTATCGGCACCTATATCTGAAATGCCTTTCGGCATTTATATCTGAAATGCCGATCGACACCTATATTTGAAATGCCTATCGGCACTTTTATTTTAAATGCCTATCGGCAACTATATCTGATAAGCCTATCGGCACCTATATCTGAAATTCCTATCGGCACCTATTTTTGAAATGCCAATCTTTAAGTATATCTGAAATGCCTATCGGCACCTATATCTAAAATGCCTATCGGAACCTATTTTTGAAATGCTTATCGGAAACTACATCTGAAATGACTATCAGCACCTATATTTAAAATGCCTATCGGCAACCATATCTGAAATGCCTATCCACACCTATATTTGAAATACCTATCGGCTTCTATAACTAAAATGCCTATCGGCACCTATTTTTAAAATGCCAATCGGTAAGTATATCTGAAATGCCTATCGGCACCTATATCTGAAATGCCTATCGGAACCTATTTTTGAAATGCCTATCGGAAACTACATCTAAAATGACTATCAGCACCTATATTTGAAATGCCTATCGGCAACCATATCTGAAATGCCTATCCACACCTATATTTGAAATACCTCTCGGCTTTTATATCTAAAATGCCTATCGGCACCTATTTTTAAAATGCCAATCGGCAACTACATCTGAAATGCCTATCGACTTATATATCTGAAATGCCTATCGGCACCTATTTTTAAAATGCCAATCGGCAACTATATCTGAAATGCCAATCGGCACATTTATCTGAAATGCCTATCGACACCTATTTTTAAAATGCCAATTGGCAAATATATCTGAAATGCCTATCGGCACCTATATCTGAAATGCCTATCGACACCTATTTTTAAAATGCCAATTGGCAATTATATCTGAAATGCCTATCGGCACCTATATCTGAAATGCCTATCGGTACCTATTTTTGAAATGCCTATCGGAAACTACATCTGAAATGATTATCAGCACTTATATTTGAAATGCCTATCGGCAACCATATCTGGAATGCCTATCGGCACCTATATTTGAAATGCCTATCGGCTTCTATATCTGAAATGCCTATCGACACCTATTTTTAAAATGCTAATCGGCAACTATATCTGAAATGCCTATCGGCACCTATATCTGAAATGCCTATCGGCACCTATTTTTGAAATGCCTATCGGAAACTACATCTGAAATGCCTATCAGCACCTTTATTTGAAATGCTTATCGGCGACCATATCTGAAATAGCTATCGACACCTATAATTGAAATCCCTATCCTCTTCTATATCTGAAATGCCTATCGGCACCTATTTTTAAAATGCCAATCGGCAACTATATCTGAAATGCCAATCGGCACCTATATCTGAAATGCCTATCGGCACCTATTTTTGAAATGCCTACCGGAAACTACATCTGAAATGCCTATCAGCACCTATATTTGAAATGCCTAACGGCAACCATATCTGGAATGCCTATCGGCGCCTATATTTGAAATGCCTATGGGCTTCTATATCTAAAATGCCTATCGGCACCTATTTTTAAAATGCCAATCGGCAACTATATCTTAAGTGCCTATCGGCACCTATATCTCAAATGCCTATCGGCACCTATTTTTGAAATGCCTATCGAAAACTACATCTGAAATGCCTATCAGCATTTATATTTGAAATGCCTATCGGCAACCACATCAGAAATGCCTATCGGCACCTATATCTGAAATGCCCTACGGCATTTATATCTGAAATGCCGATCGACTCCTATATTTGAAATGCCTATCGGCACCTATATTTTAAATGCCTATCGGCAACTATATCTGATATGCCTATCGGCACCTATATCTGAAATGCCTATCGGCACCTATTTTTGAAATGCCTATCGGAAACTACATCTAAAATGCCTATCGGCACCTATTTTTAAAATGCCAATCGGAAAGTATATCTGAAATGCCTATCGGCACCTATAATTGAAATGCCTATCGGAACCTATTTTTGAAATGCCTATCGGAAACAACATCTGAAATGACTATCAGCACCTATATTTGAAATGCCTATCGGCAACCATATCTGAAATGCCTATCCACACCTGTATTTGAAATACCTATCGGCTTCTATATCTAAAATGCCTATCGGCACCTATTTTTAAAATGCCAATCGGCAACTATACCTGAAATGCCTATCGGCACCTATATCTGAAATGCCTATCGGCAACCATATCTAGAATGCCTATCGGCACCTATATTTGAAATGCCTATCGGGTTCTATATCTGAAATGCCTATCGACACCTATTTTTCAAATGCCAATTGGCAACTATATCTGAAATGCCTATCGGCACCTATATCTGAAATGCCTATCGGTACCTATTTTTGAAATGCCTATCGGAAACTACATCTGAAATGATTATCAGCACTTATATTTCAAATGCCTATCGGCAACCATATCTGGAATGCCTATCGGCACCTATATTTGAAATGCCTATCGGCTTCTATATATGAAATGCCTATCGGCACCTATTTTTAAAATACCAATCGGCAACTATATCTGAAATGCCTATCGGCACCTATATCTGAAATGCCTATAGGCATATATTTTTGAAATGCCTTTCGGAAACTACATCTGAAATGCCTATCTGCTCCTATATTTGAAATGCCTATCGGCAACCATATCTGAAATGCCTATCGACACCTATATTTGATATACCTATCGGCTTCTATATCTGAAATGCCTATCGGCACCTGTTTTTAAAATGCCAATCGGCAACTATATCTGAAATGCCTATCGGCACCTATATCCGAAATGCCTATCGGCATCAATTTTTGAAATGCCAATCGGAAACTACATCTAAAATGCCTATCAGCACCTATATTTGAAATGCCTATCGGCAACTATATCTGCAATGCCTATCGGCACCTATATTTGAAATGCCTATCGGCTTCTATATCTGAAATGCCTACCGGCACCTATTTTTTAAATGCCAATTGGCAACTATATCTGAAATGACTATCGGCACCTATATCTGAAATGCCTATCGGCACCTATTTTTGAAATGCCTATCAAAAACTACATCTGAAATGCCTATCAGCACCTATATTTGAAATGCCTATCGGTAACCATATCTGGAATGCCTATTGGCACCTATATTTGAAATGCCTATCGGCTTCTATATCTGAAATGCCTATCGGCACCTATTTTTAAAATGCCAATCGGCAACTATATCTGAAATGCCTATCGGCACCTATATCTGAAATGCCTATCGGCACCTATTTTTGAAATGCCTATCGGAAACTACATCTGAAATGCCTATCAGCACCTATATTTGAAATGCCTATCGGCAACCATATCTGAAATGCCTATCGACACCTATATTTGAAATACTTATCGGCTTCTATATCTGAAATGCCTATCGGTACCTATTTTTAAAATGCCAATCGGTAACTATATCTGAAATGCCTATCGGCACCTATATCTGAAATGCCTATCGGCACCATTTTTTGAAATGCCTATCGGAAACTACATCCGGAATGCCTATCAGCACCTATATTTGAAATGCCTATCGGCAACCATATCTGGAATGCCTATCGGCACCTTTATTTGAAATGCCTATCGGCTTCTATATCTGAAATGCCTATCGACACCAATTTTTGAAATGCCTATCGGAAACTACATCTGAAATGCCTATCAGCACCTATATTTGAAATGCCTATCGGCAACCATATCTGGAATGCTCATCGGCACCTATATTTGAAATGCCTATCGGCTTATATATCTGAAATGCCTATCGGCACTTATTTTTAAAATGCCAATCGGCAACTATATCTGAAATGCCTAACGGCACCTCTATCTGAAATGCCTATCGGCACCTATTTTTGAAATGCCTATCGGAAACTACATCTGAAATGCCTATCAGCACCTATATTTGAAATGCTTATCGGCAACCATATCTGAAAAGCCTATCGACACCTATATTTAAAATCCCTATCGGCTTCTATATCTGAAATGCCTATCGGCACCTATTTTTAAAATGCCAATCGGCAACTATATCCGAAATGCCTATCGGCACCTATATCTGAAATGCCTATCGGCACCAATTTTTGAAATGCCTATCGGAAACTACATCCGGAATGCCTATCAGCACCTATATTTGAAATGCCTATCGGCAACCATATCTGGAATGCCTATCGGCACCTATATTTGAAATGCCTATCGGCTTCTATATCTGAAATGCCTATCGGCACCTGTTTTTAAAATGCCAATCGGCAACTATATCTGAAATGCCTATCGGCACCTATATCCGAAATGCCTATCGGCATCAATTTTTGAAATGCCTATCGGAAACTACATCTGAAATGCCTATCAGCACCTATAGTTGAAATGCCTATCGGCAACCATATCTGAAATGCCTATCGACACCTATATTTGAAATACTTATCGGCTTCTATATCTGAAATGCCTATCGGTACCTATTTTTAAAATGCCAATCGGTAACTATATCTGAAATGCCTATCGGCACCTATATCTGAAATGCCTATCGGCACCATTTTTTGAAATGCCTATCGGAAACTACATCCGGAATGCCTATCAGCACCTATATTTGAAATGCCTATCGGCAACCATATCTGGAATGCCTATCGGCACCTTTATTTGAAATGCCTATCGGCTTCTATATCTGAAATGCCTATCGACACCAATTTTTGAAATGCCTATCGGAAACTACATCTGAAATGCCTATCAGCACCTATATTTGAAATGCCTATCGGCAACCATATCTGGAATGCCTATCGGCACCTATAATTGAAATGCCTATCGGCTTCTATATCTGAAATGCCTATCGGCACCTATTTTTGAAATGCCTATCGGAAACTACATCTGAAATGCCTATCAGCACCTATATTTGAAATGCTTATCGGCAACCATATCTGAAATGCCTATCGACACCTATATTTGAAATCCCTATCGGCTTCTATATCTGAAATGCCTATCGACACCTATTTTTAAAATGCCAATCGGCAACTATATCTGAAATGCCTATCGGCACCTATATCTGAAATGCCTATCGGCACCTATTTTTGAAATGCCTATCGGAAACTACATCTGAAATGCCTATCAGCACCTGTATTTGAAATGCCTATCGGCAACCATATCTGGAATGCCTATCGGCGCCTATATTTGAAATGCCTATCGGCTTCTATATCTGAAATGCCTATCGGCACCTATTTTTAAAATGCCAATCGGCATTTATCTCTGATGTGCCTATCGGCACCTATATCTGAAATGCCTATCGGCACCTATTTTTGAAATGCCTATCGAAAACTACATTGAAATGCCTATCAGCACCTATATTTGAAATGCCTATCGGCAACCACATCAGAAATGCCTATCGGCACCTATATCTGAAATGCCTTTCGGCATTTATATCTGAAATGCCGATCGACACCTATATTTGAAATGCCTATCGGCACTTTTATTTTAAATGCCTATCGGCAACTATATCTGATAAGCCTATCGGCACCTATTTTTGAAATGCCAATCTTTAAGTATATCTGAAATGCCTATCGGCACCTATATCTAAAATGCCTATCGGAACCTATTTTTGAAATGCCTATCGGAAACTACATCTGAAATGACTATCAGCACCTAAATTTGAAATGCCTATCGGCAACCATATCTGAAATGCCTATCCACACCTATATTTGAAATACCTATCGGCTTCTATATCTAAAATGCCTATCGGCACCTATTTTTAAAATGTCAATCGGTAAGTATTGTTTTGTGGTTTTAAAATAATAATTTACTTTTTGTTATTAGTGTATTTGAGTTTAGTTAATTCAGTTGCATAATGTTTCTCTACTTACATAAGTAACTAAGTAGAGGGCATTACAAACATCTTTTCTTTTTGGAATCGACAGTAAGAAATCGTTTTTTGAGATTGTCATTGATAAATTTACTTCGGTGAACAGAACATAAAATATTATTGTAAAAACAGCTTATATTTCTAAATATATATATATACATCTTTATAAAATAAATTATCTTTTCGTTTTTTTTATTTTTGATCATCGATAATAAAACATGGTGTCAGGTGTTTCACGCTAAAAGTATAAATCTACAAACATCTACAAAAAATTAATCACAATGCCTGAAGATCGTGCAGAGAGAAACTTATTTTCGGCGCCACCTCCATCGGAGTTTTCGTTTATAAATGAAGAATGGGCTAAATGGATTCGTCGCTATAAACGTTTTTCACTCGCATCAGGGCTATTAAGCCAACCTGAAGAAATACAAGTAAATAGTTTACTGCTTTACATGGGTTCTCGCTCCGAAGACATTTTCGACAGTTTCAACTTATCATCTTCTGATCAAAAGAAAATCGACGTTGTCCTGCGAAAATTTGAAGCCCATTTCGTCAATAAAGTTAACCTCATATACGAACGAGCAATGTTCAATAGAAGAGTGCAGAAGCAAGGCGAAACTATCTCGGAATTCATCACAGATTTGCATAAATTAGCCAAATCGTGTGACTTTAAAACTTTGCAAAATGAACTTATACGCGACAAAATAGTCGTCGGCATTTTAGACGCCAGTTTATCAGAGACACTTCAACTCAATAGCGAACTAACGTTGGAAAAGGCTGTATCTATTTGCAGACAACATGAAGATGTTAGAAAACAGCAAGCAGACTTGCGACAAAATTCACAAACTCCTATTGATGTCAATGTTGACCAAGTATCTAGATGGAAAAATAAGAAACCTACGGAAAAAAACAAAACATGCTATTGGTGTGGAAGGGATGAAATACACGGAAAATCTAAATGCCCAGCTCGTAATCAGATATGTAACAATTGCAAGAAGAAAGGCCATTTCGCTTCTGTATGTAAGCAACAAAGTTCCGTGCACACTGTTCAAGAAGACGAAGATACCACATCAGAAAACATGTTTATTGGAAATATCTCCAGTAAAGAAGATTTTTGGAAAGCTACAATTGAAGTTAATGGTACCCAGATTGTTTTCAAAATTGATAGCGGTGCCGATGCTACTATAATTCCGATGTCAATGTATAAAAAAATTCCAAATTGTTCCTCACTGTTAACTAACAGAACAAAATTTCATGGCCCGACAAACAACCCTATCAACATTTTGGGGAAATTTAAGGCAACAATAAAATGGCATAATAATTCATCGTCTCAAGAAATATATGTGTCTGATCAAGTTAACGCCGCTTTATTGGGTCGTCCAGCTATCACTGCGTTAAAACTGCTAAGCTGGATTAACAATGTCAACATAGATTTTAACGACGAAATTAAACAGCGCTATTCCAAATTATTTCAAGGACTGGGAAAATTGCACAAAAATTATGCTATTTCAATCAAACCTGATGTACAGCCGTATGCTGTAGCAGTTTCGAGACGTATTCCTTTTCATTTGCGAGACAAAGTTACCCAAGAACTGAGGCGAATGGTTAAAGAAGGGGTTATTAGTCCCATAAATGAGCCTACAGATTGGTGTTCCGGAATGGTGGTCGTACCAAAGAAAAATACCGACAATATTCGAATTTGTATTGATTATACACATCTTAATACAGCGATTCGACGAGAAAAATTTCTACTTCCTTCGGTGGAGGAGACAATTGCACAATTGGGAGGAGCTAAATTATTTTCAAAAATTGACGCATCGTCAGGTTTTTGGCAAGTGCCCTTATCCGAAGACTCAAAAAAACTAACCACTTTCATAACTCCTATCGGGAGATTTGTTTTCAACCGCCTTCCGTTTGGAATCACCTCAGCGCCAGAAAAATTTCAAAAAATTATGTTAGAATTATTAGAAGGCATTCCAGGTATGGTTTGCCATATGGATGACATACTTATCTTCGGAGAAAATGAAGAACAACACGATCGTCATTTACACCAGGTTCTACAGAGAATACAAAACTTGGGACTCACATTAAATTTTCAAAAATGTCAATTTAAGCAAAAAACAGTTAAATTTCTCGGCTATATAATAAGTGAAAATGGAGTATGTCCAGATCCTGACAAAATTAAAGCCGTCGTTAAATTAAACCCACCTCGAAACATTAACGAAGTGAGAAGTTTTCTCGGAATGGTAAATTACAATCTGAAATTTTTACCACATCTCGCAACCATATCCAAACCAATCAGAGAACTTCTTGAAAAGGACAAAATATGGACCTGGAGTGCAGAGCAAGAAAATGCATTTACTAAAATTAAAGATTTATTTTCTCAGTCACCGATCTTAACTGTATTTGATGCAAACAGACAGACGAGAATCGGTGCAGATTCTTCTTCTTTTGGTCTCGGTGCTGTGATTCAACAACGACAAGAAGATGGTGACTGGAAAAACGTTGCGTATGCCTCGAGATCGTTGAGTAAACCAGAGACACGATATGCTCAAGTCGAAAAAGAAGCCTTGGCCCTCACGTGGGCTTGTGAAAGATTTTCAGAGTATATCATCGGCAAACAATTCACATTGCTCACCGATCATAAACCGTTGACTGCTATACTTTCTTCAAAACCACTGGACATGTTGTCGGCCAGATTACAAAGATTTCGAATGCGCTTGTTAAAATATGACTACAAAATTCAATATACACCTGGAAAATTTTTCTACACGGCAGATATACTGTCACGCTCGACTGCAAACAGCAAGTCTTCTGCAGAAGACATACTATTACAAGAAGAAGCTGAGATGAATGTCAACCTTATCATCGCAAATTTCAACTGCACCGATAGTCGCCTAGACGAGATTCGCGAAAAACAGCGAAACGATGAAGAATGCGTGCGGATCGCTACCTATCTAAGAGAGGGATGGCCAAAAAAGGATAGTAAAATTGAAGGATATCGCATGTTTAGAAATGATTTCGTCATGTGCCATGGAATTTTATTGAAGCGCAACCAAATAGTCATTCCCAAAATTTTGCGTGCGGATATACTGGAGCGAATACACGAAAGTCACATGGGAATAATAAAATGTCAACGCTTAGCAAAGTCTACGGTTTGGTGGCCAAATATTAACTTAGATATTCAAAATTTAGTAAATAAATGTACTATCTGCATTAAGCATCGAATAAACCCTGTGGAACCTATGATAGCTACCAAAGATTTAAAAGGTCCATGGCAAAAAGTTGGAATGGATTTATTTCACCTAGATAACAAAGATTTTATAGTGATACAGGACTACTTCTCCAAATATATTGAAGTACTATATTTAGAAAAAACTAACGCATCGCACGTCATAAGAAAAATAAAACCTGTCTTTGCTCGTCACGGAATACCAGAGATCGTAATAAGTGACAACGGGCCGCAGTTCGCAAATAATGAATTCGCCGAATTTGCAAAAAAATACGGATTCTCCCATATCACAAGCAGTCCTAAATATCCAAAAAGTAATGGACAAGCGGAGTCGGCCGTTAAAATTGCAAAATCAATTTTAAAGAAGGCAGAAGATCCGTCCCTAGGTCTTTTGCACTACAGAACTACCAAACTCGAATATGGTTTTAGTCCAGCCGAGATGTCCATGGGACGAAGTTTGCGAACAAATATTCCTACATCCGATTTAATGCTGCGACCGACATGGAAAAACTTCAGTGTGATGAAAGAAAATCAGCTAAGTATTAAAGAGAAACAATGCAAATATTTTAATAAACAGCATGGCACACGAAATCTGCCATCGATTCCAAACGGTGATCGCGTCTGGATTACCGACCTCAACCGATACGGGATTGTCACAGGTCCTGCAGCTCAACCTCGTTCCTACTGGTTGTTAACCGATCAAGGGCAAGTACGAAGAAACCGAAATTCGCTTATACCTACTGCAGCCGCTGACCAGAACCAAAATGTCGTCCAAGATGAAGGAATGAAACTGCGAAGTGGATTTGTAAAAGAATAATTTTTTTTTATTTTATCATTTATTTTTCTTTGTAAAACAACAAATCTTTGTTTTCTGAAAATTCCAAAAAAGGGGAGATGTTTTGTGGTTTTAAAATAATAATTTACTTTTTGTTATTAGTGTATTTGAGTTTAGTTAATTCAGTTGCATAATGTTTCTCTACTTACATAAGTAACTAAGTAGAGGGCATTACAAACATCTTTTCTTTTTGGAATCGACAGTAAGAAATCGTTTTTTGAGATTGTCATTGATAAATTTACTTCGGTGAACAGAACATAAAATATTATTGTAAAAACAGCTTATATTTCTAAATATATATATACATCTTTATAAAATAAATTATCTTTTCGTTTTTTTTATTTTTGATCATCGATAATAAAACAAGTATATCTGAAATGCCTATCGGCACCTATATCTAAAATGCCTATCGGAACCTATTTTTGAAATGCCTATCGGAAACTACATCTAAAATGACTATCAGCACCTATATTTGAAATGCGTATCGGCAACC